>PISX010014561.1:0-52599 GCA_004024625.1 Mellivora capensis
ATTCAAAATGGATGAAGGACCTCAATGTGAGAAAGGAATCCATCAAAATCCTTGAGGAGAACGCAGGCAGCAACCTCTTCGACCTCAGCCGCAGCAACATCTTCCTAGGAACATCGCCAAAGGCAATGGAAGCAAGGGCAAAAATGAACTATTGGAATTTCATCAAGATCAAAAGCTTTTGCACAGCAAAGGAAACAGTTAACAAAACCAAAAGACAACTGATAGAATGGGAGAAGATATTTGCAAAGGACATATAAGATAAAGGGCTAGTGTCCAAAATCTATAAAGAACTTATCAAACTCCACACCCAAAGAACAAATAATCCAATCAAGAAATGGGCTGGGGACATGAACAGACATTTCTGCAAAGAAGACATCCAGATGGCCAACAGACACATGAAAAAGTGCTCCACATCACTCAGCATCAGGGAAATACAAATTAAAACCACAATGAGATATCACCTCACACCAGTCAGAATAGCTAGAATTTCTTTTTTTTAAATTCTAATTTTATTCCATTGTAGTCAGAGAAAATACTTTGTACTTCAGTCCTTTTAAGTTTATTGAAATACGTAGCTTAGAATATGCAATGTCTTTGAGAACTTGCTGTGAGTACTTGAGAAGAACATTTTGCTGCTGTTGGGTGGAGAGTTCTGTAGGTATCTGTTCTGTTTTGTCCCTGACATTACTCAAGTCTTCTGTTTCTTTGTTGTTCTTCTACCTATTTGTTCCATTATTGTCAGCATGGTATTGATATCTCTAATAGTGTTAAGTTTTCTATTTATTTCTGTCAGGTTTTGTTTTGTTTTGGTGCTTTGTTCTAAGGTGTGTCTATGTTTGTAATTGTTCTGTCTTACTGAGAGATTGTCCCTTTTATCTTAATAAAATGTTCCTTTTTTAACTAGGAACTTTTTTTTTTTCTTTTAAAGTCCATCTTGCTTGATAATTGTGTGGCCGCTTCTGCTTTCTTGTGTTTGTATATGCATAGTGTATCATTTTTCGTCTTAGTACTTTCAGTTTATTTGTATCTTTTAAGGTAACATGGGACTCATGTAGACACCAAGTAACTGATACTGCTTTTTTAACCCAGTTTCACAGTGTCTGCCTTTTAATTAGATAGTACCATTCTTTCACATTTAACATTTTTATATAATTAGATATACACTATTGTTTTGTTTCTTGTTTCATGAATGTTCCTCTGTTTCTCATTAATTCTTTTGAAGTAAATGTATATTTTTAATGTAGCATTTTAATTTCTTTTTTTTAAAAGATTTTATGTATTTATTTGACAGAGATCACAAGTAGGCAGAGAGGCAGGCAGAGAGAGAATAGGAAGCAGGCTCCCTGCTGAGCAGAGAGCTGGATGCAAGGCTCAATCCCAGGACCCTGGGATCATGACCTGAGCTGAAGGCAGAGGCTTTAACCTACTGAGCCACCCGGGCGCCCTGCATTTTAATTTCTTTAATGATTTTTCACTGTATATTTTTGAGTTACTCCCTTATTGATTGTTCTGAGACTACGACATATATCTTAGCCCACCACAGTCACCTTGACATTTATACTAACTTAATTCCAGTGAGATATAGAAATGTCACTCATATATATATATATGTATATGTGTATGTATGTACATACATACATACACATATATATTCCCTTTTCCTGCTTTTTGTGGTATTAATATTATACATGTTATATTTGTAAATGTTGTACAAGTAACCATACATAGTTATTTTATATAGTTTTATGTGTTTCTGAGAAGCCAGAACTAGAAAGGAGAGAAAGTGTGTGTTTATAGGTTTTATCAGTCTTCTTGTTGATCATGTTTTATTTTCTTCATTTGCTCCCATGTATCAAGTTAACCATCTGTAGTCATTTCTGTAGCCCCATACAGGGGACCTTTGGTACACTGTATACAAATTCTTTTATACAATTGCTTTTTAAATCCATAAAGAGGAAAAAAGTAGAAGAAATATGCACTTATACTGTCTTCGTAATTATATAATTACCTTTACTAGAACACTTTGTTTTTGGGTGTGGATTCATTTATTGACTGAGGTCATGGTCTTTCAGTCTGAAGAACTGCTTGTAGCTGATTCATTTTTTAGCCAGATCATATCTGCTGAGCCCCTTGGTCCATTTGTCCTTTGCATGTTTTCATTTTTCAACTGCAGTATGTCCATTTGGTTCATTTTTTATAATTTTAACTTTATAGATATTCTTTATTTAATGTGAGATTGTCATTATGTCTCCCATCTTTAATAATAATCTTCTTGAGTTATTTTAACATTTTCTTTCTTTTTTATGTGCACAAGCCAGGGGAAGGGGCAGAGAGGGAGAGAGAGAAAGATTCCCAAACAGGCTCCATGCTCAGTGTGGAAGCAGACATGAGGCTCGATCTCATGACCCTGAGATCACAACCTAAGCCAAAACTGAGTCAGATGCTCAACTGACTGAGCCACCCAGGTGCCGGTTTTAGCATATTTATGATGAATGGTTTGAAATCTTTCTCTCTTAAATCCCACATCTGATCATTCTCACAAGTGGTTACTGCTCCCTAGTTTTTTCTAGTACGTGAGTCATACTTTCCTGTTCCTTTTCTAGAAACTGGACTTTTTAGATAGTGTATGAACCCTGGGTGGTAATCCACACCCCTGCTCTCCCCAGTCTTGTGATAATTATTTCATGTTTATTTGCTTAGCAAGTACCTACATCATTTCTGTGAAGTTCACTCCTCACCTACCATAACATGAAGACACCTCCCTTCCCCCTGCCCCTGGTTTAAGAAGGTGCAGCTTAGGTGTACCCACAGCAGTTGGATGGATCTTTTGTTTTTGACAATTCCCTGGACATAAATTCTTCTGAACACTGATCCAGTTAAATTTGGGTTCCTTTGAAGGGGTATTCCCCAGGTCTGTGTTTGAGATTTTTTTCTGACCCCATGGTAGCTCCTCCCCACTGACTTTTCCAGTGTTGTTCTCAGATAAGAAAAGGAGAGGTTTTACTTGCAATGAGCAAAGAGAACTTCAGGGATCTTACTGACACCGGTGTCTCCTGGAACAAGAAAATTGGGGAAGCTTTAAGCTAAGGGTGCATCCATATTTATGAAGGGTCTTGCTCAAGGGGGAATACAGGTTGGAGTTGGGTAAAAAGTCATCTTAAGGTGGCAGAGTCCAGGTCAGTATCCTGAGGACAGGCAAGGTCAGGCATAATCAGTTCTCTGGCTTGGGTGGGTCCAGCCTCTGAGTGCTCAGAGGAGTTTAGATCCGGTGAAGTTAATTCAAGAGTGTGCTTCAGGTCAGACCTCACTTTGGAATCAGTGCTAGGAGTTTGTGTAGTTGGTTGTTTGCTTACAAATTTTTTGTTTATCTTTCCACAAAGATTATTTCTGTTATCAGGAAAGTAGTAGAATAATTGAACATTTGCTGGCTCTGGTTACTACAAGAAAATATTTAGCCTTCCCTAGTTTCTATACACACTTCTTCCCCAGCCTGGGCCTCAGCCACCAGCCCATGGAGTCGTTGAGGGTTTTGTTGCTGCCAGATGTCATTTCACCTCCTGGGTGGTGCCTCATTTCCCATACTCTCACCCAGGAGAATGTGTTTAAATAACACTTTGCATTCTCTGAGCCACAGTGTGCAAGTCGACAAAGAGAGTGGCTTGGACCAGATCTCTCAGTTTTTTTGTGGCTTTGAAGTTTTAGCACAGATTCTTAAAAGTTGGTGGTTAGAGTACAATCCAGTAAACTGCTATCTGCTCATGATTAATTGAGATCGTTGTCATAACTAACTAGCACTGGGAATTTTATCACTAATTTATTGTTTCTGGTATGATTTGGCTGTCTCCTGGTCTGGCACAGGCTGTTCATTCCTGTATCCTTGCCTAAGATGGCCAGGGCCTGAAATTACTTTTCTTATGCCCAGAAAGCTATGACTTTCTTTTTCCGGGAACCCCTATCTCTTTCTGCTTATGTTAGGACCATTTTCAGACATTATAAATGGTGTTTTCTAAAAATAATTGACATTGCTTTCATTGGGAAATGAGCTTGTGCCGTTTCTCCAACTGTCATGTCATGCTACTATAATTGTTTTAATATTTTTAATCATCATTACTTTATTGGATATGCCATTTGTTATTTGGTAGTATTTTAAAATGTTTGATAGATTTTTCATTGTTGATTTTTATTTTGATGTCATTGTGTCAAGAATGTGGTTATATAATATGTATATAATTATTATGAATTTCCTATCATTTTTATATTTTTCCTCATTTTAGTGGGATTTTAAAATGGTTAGGGAAGAAATGTTCTCAGTTTCAGATATTGTAATGGAACTCAGTAAAACTGGTAGATTTATAAGAAACATACCAGTTTTTGGATATAGTTGGTAATTACAGGACTGTTGTTTGTTTTAAGATGAATAGTTAAACTTTGAGGAATTTCATTCCTGTTTGAGGAAGAATAATGTATTGGTTAAGGACACAGATTATGTATGAGGCAGGCTTCTTGGTCCGAATCTTAGTTTTGATTTTTTTAAAAAAAAAGATTTATTTATTTATTTATTTATTTATTTATTTATTTTGAGGGGGGAGGGGGAAGAGAGAGAGAGAAAGAACATAAGCAAGTAGGGGGAAGGGCAGAAGGAGAGGGAGAGAATCTCAAGCAGATTCCCTGCTGAGTGCAGAGCCTGATATGGAGCTCATCCTCAACCCTGAGATTATGACCTGAGCCAAAATCAAGGGTTGGACGCTTCACCGACTCAGCCACTCAGGCACCCAGAATCTTAGTTTTGATACCATAGGCATGGGGCATGTGACATAATCCCTGTATCTCTCAGTTTCCTCAGGAAGGATATAAAAATACTATGAACTTATTTCAAGTAACAATTTCTTTTTAGTAGTTGCAGTATATTTTAATTGTTTAAATAACCACTTTTGTGTTGTTCTTTAATTTTTTGCAGCTTATCGTGAGCCTCATTATTATTACCAGTTCACAGCTCGATATCATGCAGCTCCCTGCAATAGTATCTATAATATTTCTTTTGAGAAGAAACTTCTTCAGATTTTGAGCAAATTGGTTCTTGACCTTTCATGTGAAGTTTCTTTACTGAAGTCAGAATGCCATCGTGTTAAAATGCAAAGAGCTGGTTTGCAAAATGAATTGTTCTTTACATTTTCAGGTAAGTATACAATTCTTTAAAGAAAATGAATTGAAAACAAAAATGAATTACCTGAAGAATTTTTCAAAAGTAAATGTTACAGATCTGAATATATTTCATGTTCTCTGCTTTGACTTAGTTCTGATAGGCTCCAAAATAAAATTCTACTGATTCACATATTTAATGAAAAGTTAGCACTTTCCAATAACTAAAACTTGCTGTGGTAATTTATTAGAGAATAGAATTTGGTATAAAGAAATGCCTATCTTGATACTTAGCTGGAAAAGCATCTAATTCTAATAACATGAGTTAATATTGAGACCAGAGGGACCAGTGTAACAGCTTATCGTGCTTTTCCTAATAACACAGAGTGGAGACCCAATGTTTTCTAGAAAACAAAGAATTGATTTTGTACCTATATGTATATCTATAAAGGGCCTGTTTATGAATAAACACTGTGGAATAACTATCCATATGTTTGTATTGGGTCCCCCTGCCCCTGGCAATAGGACTCCATCCTCTTTCCATCGCAGATGATACTGCTTGCTGTTTTCATTTCCTCTTTACTCTGTCCTTCATTCCTCTACTGCTGATGTTTGATTGTACTCACCCATTTCTCCAATTTTCTGGTTTTTTGTTGTTGTTGTTTTGTCCATCTAGAATTGAATTTTTAGATACAGTTGAGATGCGTGAAGCTTTACAGGAGAAAAAGTGTTCAACCCCATTTGCACTGTCTTTTATCTTCTTTAAAGATAAAAAAATATATATAAATAAAGATAAAAAATATAAATAAAGATAAAAAAATAGTTTCCTCCCTCTTCAGAAGAATTTTGGAAGTTAGTCTGTAGGCGCTGAGTCAAAGTATCACAGTTAGAATCTTTCTTTAGCCCTTCAAGGACTCACTGTTAGCATTCATAAGAGTTATGAGGCCTTTGTACCCAGTGTGTTTAATAGGGGCTATTAATAGGTATTTAATAATCCTTACAAGACCTTGAGAGTAAAGTTTAACCCATAAGAGAAGAGAGATGATATACAATAGAAATGAGGTACAGTGGGCTCGATATGCATTTTTCTAATGACTAATGATATTGAACATCTCATGAACTTATTGACCATTTGTATATATTTTTTAGAGAAAAGTATATTCAAGTCCTTTGCCCGATTTTTGCTTTCTTTCCAGCTTTATTGAAATAAATGGGCATATAACAGTATATAAGTTTAAGAAGTACGGCATAAGGATTTTGTGTGTGTATGTGTGTATCCTATATACACGCACACATGTGTGTGTGTATATATGTACAACTATATATAAATGATTACCACAACAAAGTTAACACATCATCTCATATAGTTACAGTTTATTTTATCTTATTCTTCTGTGGTGAGAACTTTTAAAATCTATTCTTTAAGCAGTTTTCAAATATACACTACATTAATTATTAACTATACTCACATTATAGCTCACATAATTCACACTCTGCATTATATCTGTGTACTTATTCTTTTTATAACTACAAGTTTATACCCTTTGTCTACTTTTATCCATTTGCCTCCGGCCTCACCTGCTACCCCAGCAATCACTAATCAGTTTTCTGTTCCTGTGAGTGGTTTTATTCTATTCTGTATGTTAGTGAGTTCATAAGTATTTATTTCTGTCTGACTTGTTTCACTTAGCACAATGCCCTCAGGGTTCATCCACTTTGTTACAAATGGCAGAATTTCCTTCATTTTCATGGCTAAATGCTGTTCCATTGTGTCTGGACACACACACACACACACACAAAATTATTTCCTTTACCGTGAAGAACTTTCCTAGTTTGATGTAGTTCACGTATTTTTTTGTTTTGTTTTGTTTTCATTGTTTGTGCTTTGGGTGTCCTATTCATAAAGTCATTGGCATGTTTACTGTCAAGGACCTTTCTTGCATGTTTTCGTCTAGGAATTTTATGGTTTATGTATTACATTAAAATCTTTAATCCAATTCAAATTAATTTTTGTGAGTGGTGTGAGATAGGAGGCCAGTTTCATTCTTTGCATATAGACTATTTGCTTTTCCCAGTACAGTTTGTTGGAGAGGACTACCTGTTCTCCACTGAGTATTCTTGGCTCCTTTGACTTTATATGCATGAGTTTATTTCCTGGGCTTTCAGTTCTGTACCATAGATCCATGTCTGTTTTCATGCCAGTACCATATTGGTTTTGGTTATTATACTTTGTAATATACATTGAAACTAGAAGTGTATTGCCTCCAGTTTTCCTCTTTTCAGGAGTACATTGGCTATTCAGTATCTTCTGTGGTTCCATAAGATTTTTATTATTATTATTTTCTTATATTTCTGTAAAAAATGCTGGTGGAATCTTGATAGAGATTATATTGGATCCATACATTGCTTTGGGTTGTATGGACATTTTAACAATGTTGATGCTTTAGATTCATGAACATGGGATATCTTTCTATTTATTTGTGAGTCTTCAGTTTCCTTATCAATATCTGTTTGCAGTGTACAGATCATTTACCTCATTGTTTAAATTTATTCCTAAGTATATTATTATTTTTGATGTTACTATAAGTGGGATTGTTTTCTTTATTTGTTTTAAGGTGAAATGTCATTATTGTATTGAAATGCAGTTGATATTTGTATGTTGATTTTATGTCTCTCAAGGTTACTAGATTCATTTATTAGGTCTGACAGTTTTTTTGATGGAGTCTGTTGGGTTTTCTATATTTAGGAACACATCATCTGCAGACAGAGATGGTTTTACTTATTTGTTTTTGATTCAAATGCCTTTTCTTTCTCTTGCCTGATTGCTTGGGCTAGGTCTTCTAATACTATTATATTGGAATGGTGAGACTAGGCACCCTTGTCTTATTCTTGATCTCAGAGGAAAATCTTTAACCTTTTACCATCGAGTATGATGTCAGCTGTGGGCTTGTAATACACAGTTTTTATTATGTTGAAGTACTTTCCTTTTATACCCAATTTATTAGGAATTTTTATTGTGAATGGCTGTTGAATTTTGTCAAATACTTTTGTATCAGTTGAGAAGATCATGGGGTTTTATTTTTCTTCCTAATAATGGGATGCATCACAGTTGTTGATTTGCATATGTTGAACCAGCCTTGTATCCCAGGGATGAATCCTATACCCATTTCTGGGATGTAAGGGTGGTCCAGCCGATTAAGCATCTGACTCAATTTCAGCTCAAGTCATAATCTCAGCATTGTGAGAGGGAGCCCCATATTGAGCTCTGCACTCAGTGTGAAGTGTGGTTGAGATTCTCCCCTCTCTCCCTTTCTCTCTTCCCATGCTTCTCCCCCCACCCACTCTCTTTCTTTATCAAATAAATAAATAAATAAATAAAATCATTTTAAAAAAAGAGAATGTATGTATTTCTTCCAGGCTGTCAAGTTTTTGGTATATTGTTATTCACAGCGGTCTCTAATGATCGTTTGTATTTCTTTGGTATCAGATTGTAATGTTTCCCTATTCTTTTATAATTTTACTTATTTGAGCTTCTCTTTTTTTCTTATCTAGCTAAAAGTTATCCATTTGTTTATTTCTTCAAAGAACCAGCTATCATTTTTATTAATTCTATTTTTTCCTATTCCATATTCTGTTTATTTCTGCTTTAATTTGTGTAAGATTTTAGTTCCAGTTACTTAATATACAGTGTTATATTAGTTACAGGTGTACATTCTAGTAATTCAAAACTTCACACATCACCATGCACTCATCATGACAAGTGCACTCCTGATCACCCATTTAACCCATCCCCTACCAACCTCCCCCCTGGATTGGAAGAACAAATATTGTTAAAATGTCTATACTACCCAAAGCAATCTATACATTTAATGCAATCCCTATCAAAATACCAAAATACAGTTGTCACAGAAGTAGAACAAACAATCCTAGTATTCATATATAACCACAAAAGACCCCGAAGAGCCAAAACAATATTGAAAAGGAAAGGCAAAGAAAGTTTGGAAGCATCATAGTTCTGGAATTCAAGTTATATTACAAAGCCGTGGTGATCAAAACAGTATGGTACTAGCATAGAAATAGACACAGAGACCAATTGAACAGATTAGAAAACCTGGAAATGAACTCATAACTATATAATCATTTAATCTTCGACAAAGCAAGAGAGAATATCCAATGGGAAAAAGTCTCTTCAACAAATGGTGTTGGGAAAACTGGACAGCTACATGCAAAAGAATGAAACTGGACCACTTTCTTATACCATATACAAAAATAAAATCAAAATGGATTAAAGACCTTAATGTGAGACCTGAATGTATAAAGTCCTAGAAGAGAACCCAGGCAGTAACTTCTTTTACATTGACTGTAGCAACTTCTTTTAAGAGATGTCTCCGGAGGCAAGGGAAACAGAAGGAAAAATAAACTTTTGGGACTTAATCAGGATAAAAAGATTTGCACAGCAAAGGAAACAATCAACAAAACTAAGAGGCAGCCAGTGAAATGGGAGAAGACACTTGCAAATGATAAATCTGGTAAAGGGTTAGTATCCATAATATATAAAGAACTTGTAAAACTGAGCACCCTAACCAAATAATCCAATTGAAAAACTGGGCAGACATTTTTCCAAAGAAGACATCTGCTTTAATTTTTATTATTTCCTTTCTTCTAACATTGGGACAAGTTTTTTTTTTTTTTCCCTCTTTCTTTTTCCTTCAATCTTAAGTTGTTTATTGATCTTTTTTGTATACTACTTTGTTTTCTTCTTAGAATTTTGAAGTTTTACCTCTGCATTTAGGTCAAAGATTGATTTTGAGGTAATTTTTTTATATACTGTCAAATACGGGTCCTGTCTTCACTGACGTGTGGATGTTCAGTTGGCCCAGTAGCATTTTTTGGAGACTGTGGTCTCCCTCACTGAATTGTGAATGTACCCTTGTTGAAAGTCGGATAACCACAGATATATGGGTTTATTTCTGGACTGTCCTATTTAATTTTTCTGTATTTCTGTCCTTATACCAGTACTACACTGTTTTGATCATAAGTCTTTGATAGTAGCTTTGAAAAGTGAGATTTGAAGCTTGGAAATGGGAGACTTTTGTTATCTTTCAACATTGCTTTGCCTAAGTCAGTTGCAATACCATGGTTTTTAGCATCTGGTTTTCCATTTCTGCCACATAAGGCCATTGGGATTTTGGTAGGAAATGCATTGAATCCATAGATAGCTTTGGATAGTATTAGCATCTTAATAATATTAAGTCTTCCAATCTATGTCTTCTTTATCTATCTATCTATCTAATGTCTATCATTTATGTCTTCTTTATTTTCTCAGCAGTGCTTTGTAATTTTCATGATATAAGTAATTAACCTCTTTGGTTAATTCCTAGGTATTTTTTTGATGCTATCATAAGTGAAATTATTTTCATATTTTCCTTTTCATGCTGTTGATTGCAATATGCAGAAATGCAGCTGACTTTGTATCTGGCAAGTTTGTAGAATTTATTTGTACAGTTTTATTTGTGGAATCTTTACTCCTACACATGATGTTTCACCATCTCTGAAGAAAAATAATTTTACTTCTTTTCCAGATGGATGCTTTATATTTCTTTTTCTTGCCTTACTGCACTGGCTAGAACTTCCGGTACTTTTTGAATAGAAATGGCAAAAGTACATCCTTGCTTTGTTCCTGGTCTTGAAGGAAAAACTTTTAGTCTTTCACCACTGAATGTGATATTGACTATTGATAATATATATGTGTGTGTCTTTCATTATATGGTGGGATTTTCTTCCTGTTTCTGCATCGTTGAGTATTTTTTTTCCATTAAAGGGTGTTTAATTTTGTAAAATGACTTTTCTGCATCAAATGAGATGGTCATATAGGTTTTTTGTTCCCTTCATTCTGTTAATGTGGTGTCTTACAATGATTGATTTTTGTATCTTGATCTATCCTTGCATTCTGGTAATTAATCTGGTAGTTAATCTGGTAGTTAATGGTATATTATCCTGTTAATATGTTCCTTAATTTGGTTTGATAGTATTTTGTTGACTTTTGCATCAGTGTTTGTTAGTGATATGGATCTTAAACTTTCTTATAGTATCTTTGTCTGTCTTTTGGGTGCTTTAACAGTTCTCTTCCCACCCTTTTCCATTGTTGGTGTCATAAAATTATGACTTTATAAATTGCCCCCAAATATAAAGTAACAATTATTTTAAATGAATTTAGTCTCTCAAATTATGCAGAAAGTAAAATGTGAAGTTACAAACCAAAGTTACAGTAATACTAGCTTTTAGATGATTTTTTAATAGCTTCTTAAATCATGTAAAAAATTGCTGTTAGATTCTAGTCTTACAATAATACTAGCTTTTAGCATTACTCACATATATACCTTTATGGAGACCTTTTATTCATAGGGCTTCAAGTTACTATCATGTGTCCCTCCCTTTTACCCTGGAGAACTCCTTCTGCATTTCTTGGAGGGCAGGTCTAATGGTAACAAGTCCCTCAGCTTTTGTTTATTTAGGAATGTCTTAATTCCCCCTTACTCTTGAAAGACAGTTTTGTGTGTTACAGGATTCTTAGTTGATACTTAAAAACAAACAAACAAAAACAAAACCAAAAAAAGAACAGCTTTTAGCACATTGAATATATCAGCCTATGACATCTGGTTTCTAACATTTTTGTGGTGGAGTCAGCTCATAATCTTACTGAAAACTTTTTGTATGTGATGTGTTAGTTCTCTTCTCCTGCTTTCAGCATTCTTTGTGTTTTAGAAGCTTCATTATAATCTGTCTTCCTAGAAGTCTCTCTGAGTTCACCTTACTTGGTATTTGTTGAGCTTCTTAAATGTTTCTATTCATGATTTCATCAGATTCAGGAAGTTTTCAGCCACTATTTTCTTAAAATGATTGCTCCAATACTTGCTGTCTTTCCTTCTGGGACTCCCATACCAAAATGTATATCTTGGTTCATTTGGATTCATTTGATGATGTTCAAAAGTTTTCTTAGGTTCTGCTCACTTTTCCTCAGGCTTTTTCTTTTTCTCTGATTTGATAATTTCTAATGTTCTGTTTTCAAGTGGGCTGATTGTTTCTTCTGCCTGATCGCATCTGCATTCAGATCATTCTTGTGAATTTTTCATATCCTGTCTCTTTATTAATACATATTTGTTCATACATAATTTTGACTTTATCTACATATTCTCTAATTCTTTCCCCATCCTCCAGGGGGTTGTTTTAAAGTCTTAGTCCAATAAACTTGACGTGGTGTTTTCAGGGATAGTTTCTGTTGATTTACTTTTTTCCTTTGAACAGACCATACTGTTTCTTCATATGTCTTATGATTTCTTGAATACTGGGCACTTGAGTCTAATAGTGTAAGTGTAAAATAGAAATAAGATTCTTCTCCTTTTCCAGGGTTTGTTTATTTTGTTATTTTGTTTATTTTTTTAAAATCAGTGTAGGCTCTCTCTGTGCCAAAGGTCCATGTGAGGTATAAACTTAAGTTCTCTCAGGTCTTGTCTTTCTTTTATCTTTCTTGTTCATGTATGGCCACTTCCTCTTTATCCCATAAATGTTGTTTTTAGATACCATACTGTTTAATGCCTGGCTATCCAAAAAAGAAAAATAGAAAAATGAGGCAAAAAAGGGGCACTGACCCTTTCTGGTCTCTACTAGTCATCTCCACTTGTGTGAGAGGGACTTGTGAGATGGAAGGATGTGCAACAGTAAGGGCCGCCTGCCTCTTACCTGCAATCTCTGTGAAAGAAGAAGCAGTGAGCAAATCAAGCACACATCTGATATTTGGTGGTCAGGGTTGTTTTTTTGTTTTAACTTCCCCCATCCTGGCTCCTATAAGCTATGTATAGGCTATTTCAAGAATACATGCACAGCTGCTGGCCATGGTTCTTTGGGTGTTGGATGGGGATCCACTACTGTGCTAAGAGCCAAAATTGACTGAAACTAACAACAACTTGCCGTCCAAGCCTTCTCTTGGAAATTTTCATAATTCCTATAGACTTCCGAATTCCAAAACAGTTACATGGCACAGATTCTTCCACTGAAATCGTTGTGTATGAGAGGAGACTTCTACTCCACCGTCTTCTCAGAATCTTCCTCGATATAAATCTTATCCTTCCTTCTCTATTAGTAAGAAGTATTTTATCCCCTTGCTTCTTTAAGGATTTTCTTTTTGATTTTCTATAGTTTGAATATGGTATATCTCTTTGAAGATTTTTCAGTATTTATTCTGTGTGTTGTCTGTCAGTTTCCTGGAGCTCTGCTTTTGTCTGTCATTAACTGGAAAATTCTTATCCACTGTTGCTAAAAAGATCCTTTTCATCTCATTAATTATTTTCCCTCTGGTAGTCCTATTGTATGTACATTGTAACTTTTGTTAGTTTTCAACAGTTCTTGGAAGTTCTTTTCTGTTTGTTTTTTTCCCATGATTTTTTTTTAATGTTTTTTTTTTTTTAAGATTTTACTTATTTATTTGAGAGAGAGGCAGTGAGAGAGAGCATGAGCGAGGAGAAGGTCAGAGGGAGAAGCAGACTCCCCGTGGAGCTGGGAGCCTGATGCGGGGCGGGACTCGATCCCGGGCCTGCGGGATCATGACCTGAGCTGAAGGCAGTCGTCCAACCAACTGAGCCACCCAGGCGTCCCTTCCCATGATTTTTTCACTTTGCTTTTCAGGTTCAGAAATTACCACTGACATACTTCAGTCACCAATCCAGTCTGATTCTTTCCTCAGCCACATTTAGTCTCCTGATGAGCTCATGGAAGCCATTCATTTCTTTTATGGCATTTTTGATTCTGGCATTTCCTTTTGAGGCATTCTTAGAGTTTTAATTTCTGTCCTTACATTACCCATCTATTCTTACATTGTCTACCTTTTCCATTTGAGCCCTTTGCATATTGTCATAGTTATTTTAAATTTCCAGTATGATAATGTCAATGTCTCTGCCATTTCTGAGTATGATTATAAGGCTTGTTCAGTTCCTTTTTTGTTGTTGTTTATTTTGTTTTAGAGAGACTGAGAGTCGGAGGGGGAGGGCCAGAGGTCAAGAGGGAAAGAGTATTTGAAGCATATTCTACACTGGCTTTAGAACCTGATACAGGGCTCAATCTCATGACCCTGAGATCATGACTTGAGCTGAAATCAAGAGTTGGATGCCCAATCAACTGTGCCACCCAGACACCCAGCTTGCTGTGTTTTTTGATACTTTTTTGCCTTTTAGTATTTCTTGCAAGTTTTTATTGGAAACTGGAAATGATATGCCTCATAGTAAGAACTGAATTAGGTGTGTTTTATTATAATATTTTTTGCTTATCTGTTTAGGATTTGGCCTCTATTTACTCTTTATGAGAACTATTGGTTTCAGAGGCTAAAAATTTCTGTGATACTCTTGTTTTTGTCTCCTTTGTTGTCTTTGAGTTTCCCTAGAGTCTTCTTCTTAAATAAGTATGAGATTTAATGGGGCGCCTGGGTGGCTCAGTGGGTGAAGCCTCTGCCTTCGGCTCAGGTCATGATCTCAGGGTCCTGGGATTGAGCCCCACTTCAGCTCTCTGCTCAGCAGGGAGCCTGCTTCCTCCTCTCTCTCTGCCTGCCTCTCTGCCTACTTGTGATCTCTGTCTGTCAAATAAATAAATAAAATAAAAAAATAAGCATGAGATTTAAAATCCTTCTGTTGTAATCTCTTTGTTTATAAGATACCCTGATAATGTGGTGGTAATTTGTAGAGGTAGTAAAAGCATCCTAGTGCCCCACAACCAGATCTCAGGATTTTAGACAGCTTACACCTTTGGTGTGAAACCTCCAGCAGTGTTTTTCCTCTTCTTTCTTGGTTTTTCACTGGAAACCTACAGGTAGTTGGAGTTGGATATTTCCAGTCTGCAAGGTCATTCAGACTCTGGTAAATTTCAAGGTGCTTGAGCTACAGTAAAATATTTCTCTTTAAGGCAAACTTTCATTGAAGACGACTGAGTATTATTGGTGCATTTCAAAAGGTTTATTTTGTTCTTCCTCATGCTAGAAGCACTAGGGGATTTGTTTTTAGTCCCCTACCTGAGAACCTCTTGGGACTAATGGGGGCAAAAACTCATGAAAGTGTGGAGGTCCCTGTGATCTGGAATTTTTTTAATACTTGAGCTTTCTCACTGCAACTTTCAACAGATTCCAAGTTGCATTTTTTTCCTACTGGTACTAGCTCCCCTGGCAGGCTCTTGCTCTGGGGCTTCTCCTCTGGGTAAGTAATAATTCTCCATAACTACCTTTTTTCCCCTACAGTGGTGTGGGCAGCAGTTTTCTTTGAGACCTCAGTTATCTGATGAATCAAAGAGGAGATTGTGAGTCTCAGTTTATTTACCTCTTTTCTTGTAAGGACAGGAGTGACAACATTCAAGTGCCTTTCATGTTGGAGTATAAACTGGAAGTTCTCTTTTACCTTTTTTATTTCTTAATGGTTCTTTTACTGATTTTTCTTGTGTTTAATTGACTATAAAATAGCATTTTGATTTTATTTTCATTTCTTTTTCTGAATATATTCTAGTTATTTTCTTGGCAGCTGTCCTCAGTTTTACAGTTAATAATTTGCATATGTAATTGTATAGTTTGAATACCAGCCTAGTTTGAACAGGGTACCAAAATTCTGCCCCAGTATAGTTTGTTCCTTCCTTCCTGTGATGTTCCTGGTAATAGCATTATTATCCATTGTTTACCTGCTAACATAGATTTATGATTATTATCTTACATATTTATTTTTAATCATATACATGAAAAAAGTAGAGTTAAAATAATAAAAATACAACAGTATTGCCTTATGTCTGTGGAGTTGACTTTACCACTGTTCTTTATTTCTTTGCATAGCATTAGATAACTGTCTGTTGTCCTGTTACTGGCTAATGTTGCAAGCATTGTGTTTGGAATATTTTACTATCTTCTTCATTTCTGAAGGATACTTTTCCAGATACAGCATTCTTGGTTGAACATTTTTTCTTTTAATACTTTAAATATGTTATCTCACTGCCTTCTGACTGCCATTTTTTTTTTACAAGAAATCTGCTGTTATTCTTTTTGATGGACTTTGTAGGAAGTGACAGCTTCCTTTTTTTCTTCTCTCTTTTTCTGCTTTCAAGATAATTTCTTTGTCTTTGATTTTTGCCAGATTTATTATAAAGTGTTTCACTGTTGAATTCCTTGCCTTTATCCTACTTGAATTCCATTGATTTTTTTGGATATGTAGATATATATCTTTTCTCAAATTGGGACATTACTGGCATTTTTCAAATGTTCTTTCAGTTCCTTTATTCTTTTTCTCACCTATGACCCCCATTATGCATATGTTGGTACACTTGATGTGTCACAGATTTCTTAGGCTTTCATTTCTCTTCCTGCTTTTTCTTTCTGCTCCTGTAACTTGATAATATCAGTTTTCCTACCCTCAAATTCACTTATTTTTTCACAAGATCAAATTTGTACTTGAAAGCCTACATGAGTTCTTCATTTTCATTGTCATAACTGCCACTTTCAGAATTTCTTTTGAGTTTCTTTTCTTTCACTCTATTAATATATTCTATTTGTTGAGAAATTATTTCCTCTTTGTTTTTGTTCATTATTTCCTTTAGTTTTTTGACTATATTTAATATAATTGATAATTCCAATTTCTGTGCTTCCTCAGGGATAGTTTTTTTTCTGGCAGTTGGTTAATACTGTCTTCTTTCTTCATATTCCTTATAATTTTTTGAAAACTGTGCATTTTTAATAGTCTAGGAGGTAGTAATCATGAAGTTGGATTCTTCCACCTCTTTTTGTTTGTTTTTGTTGCTCATGTGAGTTGTAATCATTTGTTTTAGTGACTTATCTAAACTACCTTTGTAAGACTCTATGCTTTGTTGTACATGATCTCTCATGTCCTTTAGCTTGATGTTAGCTAGTGTTCTGATAAAAGTTTGTTCAGGTGCTGTGCATAAGTCAACTTCTGTGGACTCAGCATTTTCTTCGTTGATGTAAAAATTGGGTGTTTTACAGAGTGTCAGCAAATTTGATTCTGAATGTTTTGTGTCATTTTCGTCAGCATTTCTATGGTAGGATATCACTTGAAATATCCTACTCCACCATTTTACAGATATCATTTCTTTTTCATTTTTAATTTTTGTAGAAAGTTTCATATAAAAAAAAAACAAAAAAGTGTGTGCATAGTTTTATACAGGATGAGCTTGGACATCTAGCCTAAGTAAAGCAGGTATATCAAAGGAGGCAGGGGCTCAGAAAGAAAAGATGCTTTCTTAGATCCAGAGAACTAATTGAACTGATCTAGACAGCATAAGTGTTGTTTGGTTTACCTAACAAGGTGGTGGGGGTGAACATTGCCTGTTGGCTCTTACCACCTTTAGTACTGGAGTATAACGTAAGCATTCTAGATGTTAATGACTTGATTAACCACTTTCTGCACTGATTCTAAAGACTGGATAATTTCTGTGGATTCTGTTATTGTTTCCAACAATTTTGCTTTAGTTTAATGAATAGATTTTTTTTTTTTTTTAAGATTCATCTGTTTGACAGAGAGAGAGAGAGAGAGACAGAGAGAGAGGGAACACAGGCAGGAGGAGTGGAAGAGAGAGAAGCAGGCTTCCCACCAAGGAGGGCGCTTAATGCGGAACTTGATCCCAGGACCCTGGGACCATGACCTGAGCTGAAGGCAGATTCTTAATGACTGAGCCCCTCAGGTGCCCCTAAATAGATTTTTTAAAAAGATTTTGTTTATTCCTTTGAGGGAGAGCAAGTGAATATGAGCGGGGTGGGGGGAAGAAGGAGAAGCAGACTCGCCTCCGAGCAGAGACCCCAATCATTATCTGAGCTAAAGGCAGATGCTTAACCAACTGAGCTCCCTGCATGCCCCAATAAATAGTAGATTTTGATGGATTTTTAAATTTGCTTTAAACATTTATACAGACTCAAATTAAAAATAAAATTGTGTCTCTTCATGATGATCTGATCTCATAATCATATTATGATAAATAAGTAGACTCTGGCCTACTATCTTCTGAAATACTTTGTAATGAACAGTAGTTTCAAAAGACCTTAGGTAAATAATATTTTAAATATCTGGCTACATTTTTAAAAGTACTTTTTTTAACTTCATTGTATATTTTTGATACATAAGTCTAGCAGTTTTCATTTCCTGGGTCTAGTTTTATGATGGTCTCATTTTAAAAGGATTTAAAAGATAGTCCATAAAAAAACAAAAAAACAAAAACTTTTTTTTTACCTAATTTATAGCCCTTCTTGGAGGTATGCTTCAGGTTAACACCTGTCTTGTTTGGTTTTATAAAATCACTCTGATGTACTATATTGTCTTTTTGTGATATTTTTTAATACTTGATGATATCAGTTGAGAGGGCAACAGGGAAATTTCATGATGTGTACTGTTTTGAAGAGATATTAAAAAAGAATATTGAAGTAATGAAGATTTCCTATTATTCCACAGTGTATTCTGCATTATTAATACTTTTATGGTCAGTTTTATTATCTTTATATCAGTGCTTGTCCATCCAACATATTTTATATAATGTGCTGGGCAAATGTTGATAATATGAGCCAGGATCTCTCTTCTCATATAGAGAATTTGGGGAAAGTAAACTAGTCACGATTGTTTGTGGTTATGTTATATAGAACTTAGATTGTTAAGATTGACATTTTAAATCCTATTTTCACAGCTAGGAAGGAAAAAAAATCATAATAGCCTCTTTACAGAGCAGAGACTGAATCTCAAGGAGATATTAAATAATATGCCTATGTTTATTAGTGCTAGACCTAGGGATAGAACTCAGATTTTTAAAAATTTTTTAATTTAAAAATTTTTTTCAGATTTCTTTTTATATATTTTCATAAATAATGGGAAGTAACAAGGTTTTAGAACTGTGGTAATTAAGTTGATGAAATAATTTAGAAAGATTATTTAATTGAAATCCTTAAGTCATCTTTTTCTTATTTCCTCTTTGATTTTTATGTCTCACGAGTTTTTATGTCTTCCATGTTGTACAGTTAAGTGGTATATAGTTATTCCTAGTAGCCTTTTAATGATCTTTTGAATTTCCATCTTATCAGTTGTATAATTTTTTTTATTTATAATTTTGTTGGTTTGGGCCCTTTTTTCCTTGGTTAGTTTCACTAAGGGGTTGCAAATGTTGTTTACTTTTCAAAGAAGCAACTCTTCATATGGTAAAGCTTTTCTATGATTTTTCTGTTCTCTGTTTTATGTATTTCTGCTCTAATCTTTCCTCTCATCATTGTCATCATGAGGCATTGTTATTGTTACTATCGTTACTATTAATCCTTAGGTTCACTTAGTGAAGTTTTCCTGATTTACATAAAACAAATCTTTGGCTTAGATTTATAGCTGAATAGTATAGTTTAACATTAGGAAATTGCTTAATTTACTGCTGGATTACTTTTAATTACTACTGGATGAGGAATATTAGATAAATGACCTATTGTATATTTTAAAAACCAATTTTAATATTGTGATAAAGACTTTGGGCCCTTGATAAAATATAATGTATTTTCTCAGTTTCATCTCTAGACACTGAAAAAGGACCTAAGCCATGTGCAGACCATAATTGTGAATCTTCCAAAAGATTGTCTAAGGTATGTTATGTGAGGCTGGAGAAATTTAAAAAAACATGAAAATGCTCAGTGTGTAAGTAAGCATCTTAGCTAATTATTGAACACATCAAATCTACCCCTCAATTTAGGAAATTCAACAGTAAAAATAAGACTTCATCAAATAATAAATGATAAGAGCTTAATACAGTTAATATTTTTATGAAACGCTTTAAAATTTAGTATCTTGTAACTGTGTTAAGAAAGGTGATTTTTCCATTTCTTTAGCCTTATTTGCTGTTCCATGTTAATTTAGAATTATTAATCAAGTAGAATTCTCTCGGGATTACTGTTACCTTACCTAAAATGATAAATTTGATCTACCATGTTTCTTAACCATTTTCATGTTCTTCTAAAAGCAGCATCCTGTGTCTATGTTCAAGGCAGGAATTAGGCTGAGCCTCCCAGCAGTAATCTACTTTAGTTTTCTCTTTCATGTTATACTTCACATACTGCTTACACTGTAACTTATGGCAGTGTTGTGTCCTGTCTGTGGTTACTACCCTGTGATCAGAAGCACTTTGTAAAAAAAAATGTTATTTTTAGGGGAGCCTGGGTGTCTCAGTCATTAAGTGTCTGCCTTTGGCTCACGTCATGATCCTGGGGTCCTGGGATTGAGCCCCATATTGGGCTCTCTGCTCAGCGGGAAGCCTGCCTCTCCCCATCCCCCTGCTTGTGTTCCCACTCTGTGTCTGTCTGTCAAATAAATAAAATCTTTAAAAAATATTATTTTTGAATATTTGGAATTTAAGATTACTTACATTATGATAGTTGTCAAAATGTCCTTATAAAGGTATAGGTATATTGCATGTTCAGGTCCACAACCATCACTTTTGCCCAGTGAAACTGATGGGTATGATTTCTTAATTTGTGCCTCCTGAAATATAGCTACATCATCAATCTGTGTGTTATCTGTTATTTCCATTTAAAAGTTTTCCTTAGGGGATACCTTTCATCTGTGGGATAGATTTGATATTTATTTATTTATTTATTTATTTTTACTTTGGAAATAGGGTTTATGTTCTGAGGCGCCAGAGAGCAGTCAGTCTTATTTTTTTATTCTTATTTCTTAATCCATGGGTAATGTGCTAATCATTCTTTCTTTAATTAATAGCACATCTTTTAGATTCCTACCAATCTTCAAACTTTTGAATAGTCATAGTCCTTCAGCTGGTGTAATTTCTTTGGTGATGTGGGAATGTGTGTTCAAGCAGAGAAATTTAAGAGTAGGGAAGGAAACAGAGACATTTTATTATTTTCCTTCAAGGTGATTTCATGCTGGTATCCATTTGTAGTTTTCTTATATCATTTAACACTGAGTATTAATTTTATTTGTACTTCTTATATAAAAACAAAAAAATCAAATTCGGCATTCCATGAAACTTACAGTAACAAAGGTATCCAGTTTTATTAATTCCTTAGAATATTATGTAGCTGGGGCGCCTGGGTGGCTCAGTGGGTTAAAGCCTCTGCCTTCAGCTCAGGTCATGATCCCAGGGTCCTGGGATCGAGCCCCACATCGGGCTCTCTGCTTGGCGGGGACCCTGCTTCCCCTTCTCTCTCTGCCTGCCTCTCTGCCTACTTGTGATCTCTGTCTGTCAAATAAATAAATAAAATCTTTAAAAAAAAAAAGAATATTATGTAGCTGTAATACATTGCTATCAACGAACATTCTGCCCTATGATTTTCCTGTCATTTGGATACTTTTTCTTTTCTTTTTTTCTTTTTTTTTTTCCTATACATCTATCTGCCTTTTTCTCTTCTGCTTTCCTTCCTGTTTCCCTTTTTTCTTTTCTGGGTGTAAGATGGTCTCTTTTTGCCTATTATGTTAAAATAGATGGGTATTTTTCTGGTTTTGGTAGTGTAATAGCAGTATAATAGAACAATAGTAAAATGAATTCAAAATCTCCAAACCAGAGTATTTTCACAGAAGCATTCCAGGGACTTTGATTTACAAATCTGAAAAATTATTTAGTATTGTTGGCTTTATTGTTCATTTCATTCAGTTTTCAACTTTGGGGCCTTTTCGTTTGGTATTAGCTTCTTACTACTAAATACACTTTGAATTTAGTAAGACCTAGGTAACCTAAAATGTTCCCCCAACTATGGGAAATTCAGACTTATTTTGCCATATTTGTCCCAGTAGAGATATATCTCTTTGAAGATTTGATCCAGATATATTCTTTTTTTTTAAAGATTTTATTTATTTATTTGACAGAGATCACAAGTAGGCAGAGAGGCAGGCAGAGAGAGAGAGAGGAGGAAGCAGGCTCCCTGCTGAGCAGAGAGCCCGATGTGGGGCTTGATCCCAGGACCCTGGGATCATGACCTGAGCCGAAGGCAGAGGCTTTAATCCGCTGAGCCACCCAGGTGCCCCTTGATCCAGATATATTCTGTTTCTTCTTTGTTTTTTTTTTTTTTTTTTTTTTTTAAGATTTTATTTATTTATTTGTCAGAGAGAGCGAGCGAGCACAGGCAGACAGAATGGCAGGCAGAGGCAGAGGGAGAAGCAGGCTCCCCGCGGAGCAAGGAGCCCGATGTGGGACTCGATCCCAGGACGCTAGGATCATGACCTGAGCCGAAGGCAGCTGCTTAACCAACTGAGCCACCCAGGCGTCCCTGTTTCTTCTTTGATGCACTGTTTCTCCACTCTTCTCTTCCAGTGATGTATTTATCAATCTTTATGCCAGTGCCACCCTTTGTTCACCCCTGTACCTTTACAGCAAATCTGATGTCAAGTAGTATAAGTATTTTATTTTGGTTCCTTTTCAAGTTTGTTCTAGATGTTCTAGGTCCTTTTTAATTACAGAAATTTTTTAAGTCTCCATGTCAGATTTCTAAAAACAAACAAACAAGTGCCCTGGATTCTGATAAGAGTTACCATGTATCTATAGGTCAATTGGTAAGTAATATTTTCATAATGTTAAGTTTTCCGATACCTAAACATGTTAGTTCTCCCCATTTATTTAGGTTTAAAAAATTCACCTTTTTATTATTTTTCTTTGACAGTTCCTAGTTTAAAGGGCTTGCACTGCACATTTTCTGCTCAATTTGTTCTTCAGAATTTTGTGGATTTTAATTTTTTTTGTGCTGTCTTAAATGGACTGTTTAAAAATTTCATTGGTCAGTTGTTTCAGCTGTCAGTAGATGTTTGCATGGTGCATATTTGCATATTGTATTTATAGCCATTTGTTAAATTCATTTCTTACAGTAGTTGCTTTAAAGATTACTTAGGGTTTTCTGTGTAAACCATCATATCAAATGCAAATAAGAGACAGTATTTCCTTTTTTTCTGATTTTTATGCCTTTTATTTCTTTCCTGATCCTGTTTGAATCTACAGTATGATGTTGAATAGATGTGGTGGAGTAGATTATCCTTCCTTAGGAGGGAAGCTACAATTTAGGCTTTCACTATTAAATATGCTGTTAGCTCCAAATTTTCATAGATGCCTTTTAGCGGATCAAGGAAGTTCCCCTCTCTTCCTCATTTACTGAAAGATTATGTTATGGATATTTGTTCATTTGTGTCAAATACTAATTCTGCATTTATTGAAAAAACCCACATATGTCTTCATTACAAATTTAACAAAATATGTGAGACCTTTAAACTAAAAACTGTAGTTTGTTCTTTTATTCTTATGAAATGTCCCCTTTAATTCTTGCTCTCAAATTTTATATGAAATTAATGTTATTAATTCAGTTGTCTAATGCTTACTGTTTATAAGGGATATATGTTTCTAACCACTTAATTTCAGTTATCTGTGTCTTTATATTTAAAATGCATGTTTCTTGTAGACTACATAAAATTAACCCCTTTGTCTCAATAAAAAATCTTTAATTGGAGCATTTATTCTAGTAAAATTTAATGTAATTATGATACAGTTGGATTTATGCCTACTGTTTTACTATTGTGTATTTTTAGAGTTTCATTTTATCTATCTACCCATTTATTTATATTGAGATAAAATTGATATATAACATGATATTGGTTTTAGACATATAATGTTGTTATTAGTTTTAGATATACAAATAATGATTTAATATATGTATATATTGCAATATTATTACCACATTAAGTTGATATCTGTAAATACACAGAGTTGCACATTGTGTGTGCACAACTGTACAAGGTAAGTAAGTCTGGGATGTCAGGTACACCACTTTCACTCTGGTCAACAACATTGTATTGTGTATTTGGAAATTGCTAAGAGAAGTAGATCTTAAAATTCTCTCTGCACATACTTCCCATGTTTTCAGTTGACCCATGGTCAACTATAGTCCAGAAGCAGATGATCTTCCTTCTTTTGTCAGTAGGTCATTAGTAGCCCTAATGCCGTGTCACAATGCCTGTGAAGAAGTGACCACACTTCTTCTCATCATGTAGGGACTTTTGTCATGTCACATCATCACAAGTAAAACAAGGGGACAAGTACAGTACAAAAAGATATTTTAAGAGTCAGAGATTAAGAGATTGCATTCATGTAAATTTTATTATCATACATAATTATAATTGTTCTATCTTATTATTATTGTTAATCCCTTGCTGTGGTATACTTGATAACTTAAACTGTACCATAGGTGTGTGTGGATAGAACAAAACATGGTATTATCGGGTTGAGTAATATTCACAGTCTCAGGCATCCAGTGGGGATTTTGGGACATATCCTCCAAGGGCGGTTGGGGGTCAACTGTAACTGGAAGTTTGTACCTTTAATTACTTCTTTATTTTTCATTGCTGATATGCATTTTGATTTTTTTTATTTAAAATCAATTAATTAACTTACAGTGTATTATTAGTTTTAGAGTTAGAGTTTAGTGATTCGTTAGTTGCATATAACACCCAGTGCTCATTACATCAAGTGCCCTTCTGAAAGCCCATCTCCTCTCCCTATTCCCCCACAGCAACCCTCAGATTGTTTCCTAGAGTTAAAAGGAGTATCTTGTGGTTTTCCCCTTCTTTGATTTTATCTTATTTTATTTTTCCTTCCCTTTCTCTATATTCATCTGTTTTGTTTCATATATTACACATATGAGTGAAATCATATGATACTTGTCTTTCTCTGACTGACTTATTTCACTCAGCATAATACCCTCCAGTTCCATCCACATTATTGCACATGGCAAGAGTTCATTCTTTTTGATGACTGAATAATATTCCATGGTGTATAGATTTATCTGTTCATGAGTTGATGGACATGTAATGACTTTTTTTGTCACTTACTACATTTTTTGCCTTAAAATCTATTTTGTCTTATATTAAGCATGGCTTCTTCAGCTTTCTTTTAGTTTCCATTTACATGGAGTATCTTTTCCTGTTCCTTCAGTTTCATTTTTTGTGTTTCCTTAAACCTGAAGTCAATTTCATGTAGACAGCATACAGTTCGGTCTTGTTTTATATCCAGTAAACCACTCCATGCCTTTTGATTAGAAATTCTAGTCCCTTTACATTTCAAGTAAGTAGTTATGGATATATCAGCATTTTTTTTGTGTGGCTTTTTTTTTTTTTAATTCCCTTTTTCCTTTCTTTCTCTCTTACTCACTTTCCTTGCTCACTTCCTGCAATGTTATGTTTAGATTCTTTTCTCTTTGTGTGTTCTTACTATAGGCTTTTGCTTTGTGGTTGCCATGAGAATTATGTAAAATATTTTACAGTTACGACATTTTATTTTATTTTATACTTATATTAATTTTTATTTTATTTTAAGCTGTAATGGACTTAAATTCACATGAATTCTGAAGCTCTTTACTTTTACTCCCCTTAATGTTTTATGTTTTTATGTCCTTATTTAAATCTTGTCTTGTGTACCCATTAGTAAATTATTATATTTATTATAGTTATTTCTACTGTCTTTTGACCTTCATACTATATTTAGTAAGTGTTTAAACTATTAACAGTAGATTATTCAGAATTCCACTGTAGATTTACCTTTTCCCTTGAAATTTATACTTTCATGTATTTTCCTTTTACTAGTTAGCATGTTTTCCTTTCAGCTTAAGGAACTCCCTTTTAACATTTCTCGTAAGGCCAGTTTCTTGTAAGGTGAGGAACTCCTTCAGCTTCTGAATGTATGCCGAGCTCTCTCTTCTTTCATTTCTGTCATACAGCTTTCTATGGAAGAACATCCATGTTTGGCAGTTTTAATCTTCTAGCTCCTTGAAAATATTGTGCCATTCCCTTTTGACCAGAGTTACTGTTGAAAACAGTAGTAATCCTGTGGGGGTTCCCTTGTCTATAGCAAGTTGTTTTTCTTTTGCTGCTTGTAAGATTCTTTTTCTGTGTTTAGTTTTTGATAATTTAATAAATGTGTCTTGGTGTGGGTTTCTTTGGGTTTTTCTTCTTCAGGGCCATTTTTGTTTCCAGGATCTGGATATTTTGTTTCCTTCTTAAGGTTAAGGACGTTTTCAGCCATTATTTCTTCAGATAGCTTTCTTCCCCTTTTCTCTTTTTTCTTTTAGGGATCCCCAT
Source organism: Mellivora capensis (assembly GCA_004024625.1). Classification (NCBI taxonomy): domain Eukaryota; kingdom Metazoa; phylum Chordata; class Mammalia; order Carnivora; family Mustelidae; genus Mellivora; species Mellivora capensis. Next base: position 26,256 of record PISX010014561.1, read on the forward strand.
AATGACTTTGACTCTTGGTTGTCTTCATACTTTTGTGATTTTGTGATTTTTCCAAGCAACTTTCTTTGATTTTAGTGGTTCCCACTAGTTGAGGGTATGCCAACATCTGTCAGGGTCCCAAAGGGAAAATCTCCTCAGTACCTACATGTAGGGTGATTGGAAGCCAGGTCCTTAGAATGCAGCATTTAAATTATGCACACCTACCTGTTTCAGGTGAAGAGGGAGAAGTAAGATTTTCTGTCTGTTCCCTCTGCAGCAAGCCTGTGGGTTTCTTTTCTGCTGTCGCATTGAATCCCTGAACATGAGCCCTGCTGGCCACCACAGCCCAGTAATTAAGGGGCGCCCATTTAGTGGCAGCTGCAAAAACCAGGGACTAACATTTACAGGATCTCCTTCTCAGGAGATAGCTGTCCCAGACTGGGAGAGAGGGAGATACACAGGTTGTACCCCCAGCCTCTCTGGTCTCCAGAAAGTATGCAGTTGGCCCCTTGATGTATGTTATGTTGGAAGCCTTCCTGTTAGATTGCAGCTATTAAGGTAAGCAAATGGGCCTCCCAGAATTTTTAATTGGCTGTTGTCCTCATTGCTGTATACTCTTTGACTTATTTGTTTGAGTGGTTGCTCTAAAAATTGTGATATGCATCTTTTTATCATTTTACAGTTCACATAAAATGTGTATTTTGCCCCTTCCTGCTAAATATAGAAATGTTGCCATTTTATAGCTTCATTTAAACCACCCTCATCTTTATGCGCTGTTATTCTATCCACCTAAATTATTAAAATATTTTGAAGGCATTTGCTGTAAACAGTCATGCATATCTTAAAGATATTTAAAGAACAAATAGTCTTTTACATGTGTAGTACTATTTTCTATGTTCTTACTTTCTTCTGAGGATCAAAGTTTTTATCTGGTACTATTTCCCTTTAGCCTGAAAAATCTTCTGTTGCATTTGTTGTGGTTGTGATCTGCTGACAAAGGATTCTTTCAGTTTTCTTTTACCTATAAATTCTGTTTGTTTTTATTTATTTATTTTTTAATTTATGAAGAATATTTCATTGGTTAGGGAATTTTGGTCTGGGAGGCTATGTTTTCAACATTTTAGGTTCTTTTTCACTCTCTTCTTCCCTCTATTGCTTCTGATAAGAAGTTCATTATTTACATTTTTTTTTAAAGACTGACATTTATTTTAGAGAGAGCAGGGGTTGGAGACAAAATAGAGGGAGACGGGGTGGAGGGGGAGAGAGAGAGAGAGAATCTTAAGCAGGCACTACACCCAGTGTGCAGCCAACCTGGGGCTTGATCTCATGACCCTGAGATCATGACCTGAGTAGAAACCAAGAGTCAGACACTTAATTGATTGAGCTGATAATCCCAGGTGCCTTTACAGGTTGTTGTTTTTCCATATTTAATATGCTGTTTTTTTTTCTTTGATTACCGTAATTTTTTTTTTCTGTGTCTTTAGTACTTAGCAATTTGATTATGGTATGCTTTGGTTTGGTCTTATTTGTATGTGGTCTATGAGATTGGCTTATGGTTATTGAATTTATGATTTCATGTTTTTCATCAATTTTTTTGGAAAATTACAGCTATGATTTCTATTTTTCTTTTTTCTCTCCTACACTCTCTATTCTCTACCATCTCTATATTTTCAAACATCCATGTGGTTCAAACTTCTCATAGCAAATGGTTTGTTTCTGAAACAGGGGTTCACCTTCTGTAAGAAAGCCCTAGGAAGTGAAAAGCATAAACCGTAGGCCTTTTCTAACCCAGTTTGGGAGTTACTTGGCATCTTCTGTGTTGTAGTATCTTGGTCAAAGCATTCACAGGTCTGCCTCCTTTAAAGAAGTTCAAACACCATTACCGTATGAGATGCATGTCATAGAATTTGTGGCTTTGTTTTAAAATTACTGTAACAATTATACAGGGACACTCATACATCAGTTTTTTTAAGATCTTTTTATTTTATGTGAAAGTACTAAGGAGAATTTTAAGTAGACCTACAGTTGTAAGAATATTATAGGGGAATCCCTTGTACATTTTCCCCAGTTTCTCCCAATGGTAACGTCTTGCAAACATCTGATAGAGAACAATATCAGAAGCAGGGATATTGACATTGCTAAAATCTACTGCTCTCATTTAGCTTTGGCCAGTCTACTCAAATTTGTTTCTATGTGTTAAGTTCTTGTGCAGAGTCATGTATCTACCACCATAGTCCAGATACAGACAGTTGCAGTTCCACAAGGATCCCTTATTGCTTTTTTAAACCATGCCCACCTCTTTCCTGCCTCTGGCTCCCCTCCCCCTTTCCTTAATGCTTGACATTCACTGTTCTGCCCTCCGTTTTTAAAGTTTCAGTAATCATAAAGAATGTAACCTTTCGGGATTGGCTTTTTTCCCCTCAGGATATCCAAGGTGGTGGTGCATGTACCAATGTTGGTTCCTTTATATTACTGAGTAGTGTTCCATGGTGCATGTACCACAGCTCATTTAGCTTTTTATCTGTTGTAGGACATCTGGACTGATCCCAATTTTTGACTGGCAAAATTAAAGCTTTTGTGAACTTTGGTGTACAAGTTTTCATGTGAAAATAATTCACCATTTTGGCTTACTAATTCTGGATCATGTTATAGTTAATTTTACATTTCCATCAGCAATGTATGAGTGGTCATTTCTCCAAGTTCTTATTGGCATGTGGTATTGTAACTATTGTTTATTTTATCCCCCATGGAAAAGTTATTTAGTAATATCCCATTAGGATTTAAATTTGCATTTCCCTAATTGCCAATGATGTTGGTCGTTTTTTGTTATGCTTATTTGCCACCTGCACATCCTTTTGATGAACTATCTGCTGCTCATTTTCTATTGGAACTTTTGCTTTTTTCATGTTCGGTGAAAAGGGTTCTTTATATATTCTAGATCTAGTGTTTTTCTCATATGTTGTTTGTAAATATTTTCTCCTAGATTTTAGTTTGTCTTTTCTTCCTCTTCACATGGGTTTTTAAGGAAAGAAGTTTTTAATATTTATGAAGTCAACTATATCCACTTTTTTTTTTAACAGGTTGTGCTTTTTGGGATCAAATCTAAGAACTCTGTATAGTTCTATATTCTGAAGATTTTCCACTCTTTTTTTTTTTACATTTTACATATTTTTTTTGTTTTTACAATACAAATGGTATCTGCAATCATTTTGAGTTAGTTTTGCCTTATATATGAGATTTAGAGCCAGCCTATTTTTGTTGTTATTGTTTTGCCTGTGGATGTCACATTTCTCCCAACATCCTTTGTTAAAAATGCTGTCCTTTTTCCATTGAATAGCTTTGGTTCTTTTGTTCAACTGTAGTTGAGAATGTTTGTGTGGCTCTATTTCTGGGTTCTTTATCCTTTTCCCTTCTTTGTGTTTATGCCTCTCACAATACCCCCCTGTTTTATCTACTGTGGCCTTAATGATGGGCCACTATTCATCCCATTGTATCCCTGTCTTAGCAAAATTGTGTTATCTATTTTAGGATCTGTACATCATTAAATAAATTTTAGCTAAAATCTGTGTATATCTACAAAACCCTTTGGGATGTTGGTAGGAATTATGTTAGTCAGTCCTGCACAGGCATATCTCATTTTATTACGCCTTGCTTTACTGCGCTTCACAGCTACTGCACTTCTTTACAAATTGAAGGTTTCAGACGTCAGTGCAGGAAGTCACTGCAGCTGTGGTGGAAGCAACCAGAGAACTGGAACTGGAGGTGGAGCCTGAAGATGGGACTGAATTGCTACAGTCTCAGGATCAAATGTGAACAGAGGAGGAGTTGCTTCTTAAGGACGTGCAAAGACTGTGGGTTTGTGAGATGGAATCCTATCCTGGTGGAGATCCTGTGAAGACCATTGAAGGGACAACAACGGATTTAGGATACTGCAGGAACTTAGCTGATAGCGCAGCGGTGGTGGAGTTCCAGAGGACGGACTCCAACTTCGGAAGAAGTTCTGTGGGTAGATGCCAAACAGCGTCCCGTGGTACAAAGAAAGCATTCGCAAAAGCAAGAGCAATCGACGTGGCAAAATTCACTGTTGTCTTAGCTTAAGAAATGGCCACGGCCACCCTGGTCAGTCAGCAGCCATCAGCATCGAGGCAGACCCTCCAGCAGAAAAAAGATGCGACTTCCTGATAGCTCAGATGATGGCTAGCATTGTTCAGCAAAAAAGTATTTTTTAGTTAAGATCTGTACAATGTTTTGTTTAGACATACTACTGCCGTTGGACACTTAATAGACTAGAAGATTGCATAAATATAATTTTTGTATGCCTGGGGAAACCAAAAAATTTGAGTCACTTTATTGTGATACTGGCTTTGGAGAGGCCGTTGGAGTGAAACCTACAGTATTTCTGAGTTGTGCCTCTGGATAAATTTGGGAATAACTTACACTTTTACTGTGTTCTTTCTTCCAATCCATGGACGTGATCTGTCTCTACATCTTTCTAGGTCTTCTCTGATTTTTTTATCTTTTTTGTATGTTTTAGCATACATAACCTATACATTTTAATAAGTTTATACTAAGTGTTTCCTTTTCTGTGGAACAGCCTTAAGTAATACTGTGTTTTAATTTAGGTTTCTATATGCTCATTGTCAGTGCATGGTACTTTACCATGTACCAAGGTACAGTACCTTGTTTCTAAGGTACTTGCTGAACTTAGATAAGAGCTCTAGGAGGTTTTTTGTATTGTGGAGTGTTTCACAAATTCCTTGGGATTTTCTTTGCTGACAGTCATCTCATTTCCTAATTGAGGCAGTTTTATTTTTTCCTTTCCAATCTGTACGTTTGGCTCTTTACTGATTTTTTTGAATTACTGAAGTGGCTGAAACATCCATGCTGTGTTTAATATAGGTAGTGAGAGGGACGCCTGGGTGGCTCAGTTGGTTAAGTGACTGCCTTCGGATCAGGTCATGATCCCAGCGTCCTGGGATCGAGTCCCACATCGGGCTCCTTGCTCAGCAGGGAGCCTGCTTCTCCCTCTGCCTGCCACTCTGTCTGCCTGTGCTCGCTCACTCTCTCTCCCTCTCTCTGACAAATAAATAAATTAAAAAATATATATATATATAGGTAGTGAGAGTAGATACCCTTTCCTTTTTTTTGAGCTTATGGAGAAAGCATTCATCCTTTCAACATGAAGTACTATGTCTGCTGTAGGTTTTTTGTAGATCCTTTTTGTAAATAATTCTGAGACAATCCCCCTGTAATCTTATTTTGGTGAGATTTTGTTAATAATGAGTATTGGCTGTTGTCCAAGGCTTTTTTTTTTTTTAGTTAATTTTTTAGATCATAGGATTTTTCTTCTTTTATATGCAGATATGTGGATGACATTGATTGGTTTTAAAATAATGAAGCAACCTTGCTTACCTGGAATAAATCCCACATGGTCATGCTGTATAATGCCTTAAACATGGTTGGATTTAGTTTGTTCATACTGTATTGAGTTCATGAATGATACTGGTCCATAGTTGTTCTTTGATACAGACTCTGTCTGGCTTTGGTAGTTGGATAATACTAGATTCACAAAATAAAGTGGGAAGTTTTACCATCACTTCTGTTTTCTGGAAGAGATTATTTAAATTCAGCATTAGTTTTTGAAATGTTTGGTAGAATTTTCTTGGGAAACCGGGAGATTTTTATTTATGGAGCTTTTTCTTACATATTTAATTCCTTTAATAGTTACAGAACTATTTAGATATTTGTTTTTATTTCTTTAAAGATTATTTATTTATTTGAGAGAGAATGAGAGTTAGAGAGATTGCAGAGGAAGATGGAGAAGCAGGCTCCCCGCTTAGCTGGGAGCCTGACGTGGGGCTCAATCCCAGGACTCCAGGATCATGACCTGAGCCGAAGGCAGACACTCAACTGACCAAGCCACCCAGGTGCCCCCAGATATTTGTTTTTATTGTAGTTGAATTTTTAACTTGGTAGTGTTTGAAGAATTGGCCCATTTCTAATTTGTCATATGCTTGAATATAAAGTCCTGTGGAGTTTTCTGTTATTGACCTTCAGCACCTGTTAGTAATACTCTCCATTTCATTGCTAATCGTTCTGTTTGGTCTTCTCTGTTATTTTTGTCACTCTTGCTAGAATTTATTAATTTTATTGATCTTATGAAAAACTGTTTTGTGTGACATTGACTTTATTGTTTTCCTATTTTCAGTTCCATTAAATTTGACTTCCATCTTACTTCCTTTTTTCTATTTGCTTTCTTTTTTGTCTTCTGGTTCTTTTTATAGTTTCTTGGGATAGGGACTTTGTTTAGTGTTTTATTTATTTATTTTTGCCTCATATAAAGCTTTGTGCTGTAAATTTCCACCCAGCAGTGCTTTAGCTGCATCTCACATATTTTCATATGTCATCGATTTTATTTCATTTTTCTAAATTTTTATTTAAATTCCAATTAGTTCACATACAGTATAATATTAATTTCAGGTGTAGAACTTAGTGATTCAACACTTCCGTATATCACCTGGTGCTCCTCATGACAAGTGCACTCCTGATGCCCCATCACCTGTTTCCCCCATCTCTTACATGACCCCCCCCCCTCTGGTACCATTAGTGTGTACTCTAGTGAAGAGTCTGTTTCTTGGCTTGCCTCTCTCTCTTTTATTTCCTTCACTCCTTTGTTTTCTTTCTTTTCTTCCAGGATTTTATTTAAATTGTAGTTAGTTAATTTGTAAGTGTTTTATTGGTTTCTGGAGTAGAATTTAGTCATTCATCACTTATATATAACACCTAGTGCTCATTGTAATACATGCCCTCCTTAATCCCTGACACTTATTTAACCTATCCTCCCCTACTGCCCACTTCCCCTCCAACAACCATCAGTTTGTTTCCTGTAGTTAAAGTCCCTTATGGTTTGCCTTCCTCTTCCATTTTATTTCTTAAATGCTACATATGAGTGAAATCATATGGTATTTGTATTCTCTGAATTATTTTGTTTAGTATAATATTCTATAGCTCCATCCATGTTGTTGCATAGGGCAAGATTTCATTCATTTTTATGGCTGAGTAATATTCTATTGTGTATATATACCACATCTTCTTTAACCATTCATCTGGTCAATGGGCATTTGGACTGTTTCCATAATTTGACTATTGTTGATAATGCTGTCATAAACATTGGGGTGCATGTATCCTTTTAAATGAGTGTTTTTGTATCCTTTCACTATTTGCAGATGACATGATAAACAATACAGAAAACCCAAAAGACTCCACCAAAAAATTGCTAAAACTGATGCATAAATCTAGTAAAGTCACAGGGTACAAAATCAACACACAGAAATCTGCTGTATTTCTATATAGCAATAAGGAAGCTGCATAAAGAGAAATCAAGGAATCAGTCCCATTTCTGATTGTACCCAAAACCATATAATACTTAGGAATAAACCTAACCAAAGAGGTAAAAGATCTGTGCTCTGAAAACTATAAAACATTGTTGGTGAGAATGCAAGTTGGTATAACCTCTCCGGAAAACAGTATGGAGCTTCCTCAAAAAGTTAAAGGTAGAGCTACCATACAACCCAGCAACTACTATTAGGTATTTACCCCAAGGATACAAATGTAGTGAATGGAAAGGGTCATTTTTGATACGTGCACACACACACGCACACACACACTGGAATGTTACTCATCAGAACTAATGAAATCTTGCTATTTGCAATGATGTGGATGGAACTAGAGGGTATTATGCTAAGTGAAATAAGTCAGTCAGAGAAAGACAATTATATGTGAAATTTAAGAAACAAAACAGGATCATAGGGGAAAGGAAAAATAAAATAAGATGAGATCAGAGAGGGAGACAAACCATAAGGACTCTTAGGAAAAATACTGAGGGTTGTTGGAGGGAAGCTGGGTGGTGGGAATGGGATAACTGGGTGATGGATGTTGAGGGCACGTGATGTGATGAACACTGGGTATTACATGCAATTGATGAATGAATAACTGAACTCTACATCTGAAACTAATGATACACTATATGTTAATTAACTGAATTTAAATAAAGTAAGATAAAAAACAGATAAATGAAACTGAAAATGACATAAATGGAAAACTATTCCATGCTCATGGATTGGAAGAATAAGTATTAAGATACCTATATTACCCAATGTAATCTACACATTTAATGCAATACCTATCAAAATACCACGAGCATTTTTCACAAAGCTGGAACAAACAATCCTAACATTTGTATGGAACTAAAGAAGACACCAAATAGCCAAAATTAAGTAAAGCAAAACTAGAGGCATCACCATTCAAGTTTTATTATAAAGTGTTATCATGACCTGTGGTACTGGCACAAAAACAAGACACATAGATCAATGGAACAGAATAGAAAAACCAGAAATGGATCTACAACTATACAGTCAGTTAATATTAGACAAAGCAGGAAAGACTATCCAATGGAAGAAAGATAGTTCCTTCAATAAATGGTGTTGGGAAATCTGGACAGCAACCTGCAAAAGAATGAAACTGGACCACTTTCTCACATAATACACAAAAATAAACTCAGAATGGATGAAAGACCTAAATGTGGGACAGGAAACCATTAAAATCCTAGAGGAGAACACAAGCAGTAACCTCTTTGACATTCTTACTAAATATGTCTCCCGAGGCAAGGGAAACTAAAGCAAAAATGATCTATCAGGACTTCATCAAAATAAAAAGCTGTTGCACAGTGAAGAAAACATAAACAAAACTAAAGGCAACGGACGGAATGGGAGAAGATATTTACAAATCACATATCTGATAAAGGTTCAGGATCCAAAATATATAAAAAACTTAGAAAACTCAGCATCCAGAAAACAAATAATCTAGTTAAAAAATGGGCAGAAGAAATGAGTACACATTTTTCCAAAGAAGACCTACAGATGGTGAACAGACACATGAAAAGATGCTCAACATCTTTGTAATCACAGATTATGGGGAAATGCAAATAAGGTGCAAACCAGGGAAATATAAATCAAAACTACAATGGGATATCACTTCACACCTGTCAGAACAGCCAAAATTAACAGCACAGGAACCAACAGGTATTGGCGAGGATGTGAAGAAAGGGGACCCCTCTTACACTGTTGCTAGGAGTGCAAACTGGTACACCTCTTCTGGAAAACACTACGTAGTTTCCTCAAAAAGTTAAAAATAGAACAACCCTATGATCCAGTAATCTCATTGCTGGGTGTTTACCTGAAAGATGTCATTGATTTCAGTTCTTTTAAATTTGGTGAGCTTTGTTGGAAGGTCCAGAACATGATCTGTCTTGGTAAGCATTGTTTGAGTACTTGAAAAAAAAAAATTGCTTTTGTTGAGTGTCTTTTTTGGTATTTAGGTTATGATAACATTGTTTACACATTTTACAGTCTTTCTTATTTTCCTATGTAATATTTCCACCAGTTGTGAATAGGACATGCTAACTCCTAATTTCCTCCTTCTCTAGGTGCTGGCAGCCAGCATTCAACTTTTTGTTTCCTTGAGTTTGACTCTTCTACATGCCTCATATACATGGAATCATATAATAATTGCCATTTCATAATTGGCTTATTTCACTTAGCTTAATGTCCTCAAGGTTCATCCATATTATACCATGTCTTAGAATTTTCTTCCTTTTAAAAAGTTACATAACATTCCGTTGTACATAAATGCCACATTTTGTTAATCCATTCATTCATTGATAGAAACTTTCACTTCGTAGCTCTTACGAATGATGTGTTTATAAACATGACTATTTATGGAAAGTTCCATATATCTGTTAAGTGCATTTGGTTTATAGTGTTGTTCAAGTCTGGTGGTTCCTTATTGATTTTATGTCTAAATGTTCTGTCGATTATTGAAGTTGGAGTACTGAAGTGTCCTAGTATTATTATATTGATGCTATTTTTTCCTTCAGTTCTGTCAGTATTTGTTTTATATGTTTATATACTTATATGTTTGATGCAGGTATATTTATAATTATTCTATCATTCTTTTGAATTGACTCTTTAATCATTATTTAATAGCTTTGTTTTTTATGACAGTATTTTTTTTTTTTTAATTGTGTCGAGGTGATTTTTTCCAAATATAAGTGTAGCATCCTTGCTCTGGTTTTCATCTACGGATTTTTTTTTTTCATTCTACACTTTTAGCCTATGAGTTTCCTTAAATCTAAAATCACTCTCTTGTACACAGCTTAGAGTTAGGTCTTATTTTATCCATTAAGCCACTCTGTGTTTTTTGACTGGGGGTTTTAATCTGTTTATATTTAAAGTAATTATTGTCACGTAAGGGCTTCCTCTTTCCAGTTTGTTAATTGTTTTTTTGCCTGCTGTATAGGTCATTACTGTCTTCCTCTGGTGCTGACTTCCTTTGTTATTTGATGATTTTTTTTTTTTTTTTGTATTGATATGCTTTGATTCCTTTCTTCAGGTATTTCCTTTGGTTATCATAAAGCTTATATATAAATCTTACGTTTATAACAGTCTATTTTAACTGGATAACTTAATTGCACATGAAAAAAATCTACATTTTTCTGTCCCCCCCCACACACTCTGTTAATGATGTCATAGTTCACATCTTTTATATTGTGGATCCATTAACAGGTTTTTGTAGTTACATTTATTATTAATACTTATGTCTTTAACTTTTTTACTGGCTTTAATTAATGATTTCTGTGTCACCCTTATAGTGTTATGTTATTTTGTATTTGCATATATATTTACATTTACCAGTGAGATTTATATTTCCATTTTTTAAAAGATTTATTTGTCTTAGAGAGTGAGCGGGTGAGAATAAGGGCCAGAATGGACAAGGGAGAGGGAGAGAGAATTTTTAAGCACACAGTGCTGAGCACAGAGCCCTATGTGGGGCTTGATCCCATGACCCTGAGATTCCATCCTGAGCCGAAACCAAGAGTCGGGTGCTTAACCATATGTGCCACCCAGGCATCCCTATACTTTCATTTTTTTAATGTTGCTATTTAGCATCCTTTTATTTCATCTTGTTGAACTCTCTTTAACACTTCTTGTAAGGCACTATTCTCACTGAGATGTTGGGGCTTCTGGTCGTATCGAACTCCTTCGGTTTTTGTTGTTCGCTGGCTGAAGTTCTTAGCTCCTCTTCCTCTTCTTCTTCGTCTTCGTCTTCTTCATTGTCTTCTTCCTCATCTTCTTCTTCATCTTCATCTTCTTCTTCTTCTTCCTTCCCCATCTCCTTCATTTTTAAAGGGCAATTTTGATGGCTATAGTACTCTTGGTTGGTAGTTTCTTTTTCATTCTGCACTTTAAGTGTATTATTACACACTTTTTTGGCCTGCAAGGTTTCTACTGAGAAATCTGCTGATAGTATCATAGGACAGGGGTATACCCTTTATTTGATTGGTTGCTTTTCTCCAGCTGCTTTCGTACTTCATAATGTTTCTTGGTGTCCTTTGTGCAACTCATTTGTGATTCTTTAAGCTTCATGACCCTGGATGTCTGTTTATTTTCCCAGTTATAGGAAATTCTTTGGTATTATTTCTTCAAATTAGCTTTCTTTTTCTTTGTGTTTTTCTTACTTATGGGATCTTCATAATGTGTGTGTTGACCTGGTTGGTGTCAAATATGTCCTGTAGGCTTTCTCCAGTCTTATTTCTTTTCTCTTCTCTGACTGTATAATTTCAAATGATCTCCTTTTGAGTTCATTGATTTCTGCTTGACTGAAACTCTTCATTGAATTTTTCAGTTCAGCCATTATATTCTTCACACCAAAATTTCTTTGGTCCTTTTTTTTTAATCTATTTTATTTATTATGGTTTTTATCTCTTTGTTGGGCTTTTCATTTTGTTCATGAGTTGTTTTCCTGATTTCGTTTATTATCTTTCTGTGTTTTCTTATGTCTTACTGAGCTTTTTTAAGATTATTTTGAATTCTTAGGCAATTCATAGATCTTTATATCCTTGTAGTCTGCTGTTGGAGCTTTTTTTGTTTGTTTGTTTCTGGTGATTTCTTTGATTTCCCTGATTTCTTTGTGATCCTGGTAACCTTGTTTGGTGTCTGTACATGTAAAGATATTGTCACTTCTTCCTATCTTCATGTTCTCGCTTTAGGAGGGAATGGCCAGAGTAGAGATTTTGTGGGGTGGGGTGGGGAGTCTCCCAAACCTTTTCTTTGGTGCATCTTCTTAGTTCCTCTAGCTCTTTCCTGGGGGAATGTCTTAGAGTTGTATTCCTTCTCTCCATCCCATAGAGCCATGCTGGGTGCTAAGAACCACAGTAAGGGTTAAGAGCAACTCAGTCCTTTTCCCCAGGGCAATGTCCTGAAATGCTAGGGCTTTGTGTGCCAGCTCCCTTCTAAAAGAGGTATTTTATGATTTTGCTCCTTCTCTGTAGCCTGTAGAGTCATGCCAGTACCCTAAGGGTCATCTTTCTCTTTTCCCTAAAGCAGTGCACTTAGATTTTGGACCAGTGGGTACAAAGCACCATTTTCCTCCCTCTTAAAAGCAAATCATTGTGTAGTAATTTACAGAGAAGTCTTTGCTTTCCCCATCATTCTACTCTAGCCCTTTTCCTTTTCCTTCCCCAGCTTTGATAGAGAAGCTTTCTTATTATTTCTCCTTTGTGACTGAAGTTTTTTCTTGATTCATTGTTTTACTTAGAGTCTTTTTTTTTTTTTTTAAATAGATTTAAGTCTTTTCCCCCTTATCTCTGTAGGTTAGTAAATTAGAATACTCTGTAGGCTGGTAAATTGGAACATCCTGGGATACTAGGATTAGTATCAAATGAATAAGGATTTAGCTACAATTTAGCTACAATTACATTTGTAGTTCTCTGCTCATCTTTAGCCTCTCTTTCTCTCTCTCTCTTTCTTTCTTTTTCTTCCTGTCTTCTTTCCTTTCTGTTCTCATTCCCTGTCATTGTTGAAATATAGTGACACAAGGTCTTTGTCTTCTTATGTTCAGTGAGGTGATTTGTATTAGGAGGTTTTTTCAAGATATTTACTGTACCATATGGTTGGAAGTGGAAATCTTTTCCTGTAGTTTTAAATGTCATTTTTGTACTCCTACTGCCTGTGGCTTGCTTTTTTCAATTAGAGCATAAATATAACTGTTTAAATCTCTCATAATTTCAAAACATAAATTATAGTTTGCCTTTAGTGTTCTTCTTAAAAGCCTAGTTTTTCTAGAGCAAGTTGCAATTCTTGTGAACAACCACCATTGTGGTGACATTGCTGAGTGAAGAGTGGACTTTCTTGTCTTTTGCTTCAGAATTGAAGTAATCCCCACAGTACAAAGTTAAATTTTTCTTTTCTGAAGTGCTAGGGTTCAGTATGTATCTCTGGAATGGATTACAACTTTCATAGAATTTAAATTGTTACATAAGCTTTTATTTCCTTCCTGTTGGCTTTGGTTCTGATTTGAAACTGAGCTTTATCCAAAAAAAAAAAGAAAGGAAAAGGAAAGAAACTGAACTTTATCTCATAGTTCTGTGCGCATTCACTGTCATGTGTGCATAGTATTCACGTTACAGTGATCCCACCATGAGAATGACAGCTTTATGTTTCTGTTCACAATAATTTTTTATAATTCTCCTTTAGGACCTTCTCTTATGAGATATGATATCCATTCTTTCATTTGCTCCCAGAGCACTAGTATCACTGGTCTTTTTTATGCAAACTCACAGTTCTTTCCATTTTATCCAATTAAGCTTCTGTCTCCTTTATTTCTTAATTCCATCCTCATTTGATGACCATAGTTATTTTCCACAGAGATTTCCAAATATAGGTGCTAACTAAAGATTTCTAGAGGACTCTAACTTACAGGTATAATATCTGTAACACCTGGTAGATATTATCTCTCACCTAGTGGATAGTGGAGCTCTGGTTGGACTGTGGTCTTGTATAATGTATGATATGTTTTGCTTGTAGAATTCCCATGATGTTAAGTAGTTACTGCTTTCTAAGCTTGTTGGACAAATGTGCAATAAATATTAAAGCTTTTCCAATCACCTTTATTCACTACCTAACTTGGAATGGTCAGTGGAACAGACTGTGGTATTTAAAATAAGCTACTCAGCTTCTCTCTTACAGAATTCATGTATTTTACACATTACTCATTTTTGAAATAGTAATGGCTTCTTGTTCTAGTCCTCTGATTAGTGACTAGTCGCTGTAGAATGTGTTCCTTCCACAGTAATCATTCTTTGAAGTGCTCTGGGGGGTAGTGAAGGGAGGAGTAACGTGGGCTAGGAACTCTGATGTTTATTCAGTCAGATTAATTCTTTATATCTTAGGCCAGATAATTAATTTATGGAAAGTTTCTATAATTATGATTTGTTCTTATATCATCCAAATTGGTTGAAAATGTTTTACATTAAAATCTATAATCCTTACCCAGCTGATAGAATGTGTCAGTTTCACCCTTTGGTACAAATAATTAGCCCCATGCTAACTATAAACATACTAAATATAAAAAATGTTTTGCCATGTTTTTATTTTTGTCAAAGAAGAGATCTATCCCTTATTCTTTTTAGAGGTAAAATAAGAGACAGTAATCTGATTTATATGATCATTTTTGTTCCTATCAGGTTTTCCCATATCTAGCATTATTGATTCCCACCCACCCCCCTTTGGAAGTGGTATTAGGAAGCTGAGTGATTATGATTGTGTCTTCTGAAACTTTTAATTATGGTCTGGCATTTAAATATGGTTAATTAGATAGCAGATTTATATCAAATTAATTCTTAAGTACTTTCTTATCCCAAATTTATGTGTTTGACCAAATGAATAGCAACAAATTTATCAAGATTTATCAAAAGCAAAAGCAAACCATTTAAACTATAAAAAGTTGGTGAGTAATGGACTAATAGAATAAGAGTTGTGTATATACTTTAAATGCAGTAGTATTGAAAAACATTTATACTTATAATTTTCATGCAAGGAATGTAATTTGCCAGACATTTGAAGAAATCAGTAAGTTGAAGTACACCTTTGGTGGCTACAGACTGGCATGAATCCCTTTCATTCATGCTCCTGACTGCATTAGAAGTTAGAACAATAAAATTGAGGAGAACTAACTGGCTTATAGAGGGTTTGAATTCATGGCCCTACCTCACACTTCAACACTGAAAATCATAAGCCTCTTAATTTTAGGAGTCAAGTCAGAATAGTTATTATAAGTATAAGGGCAATTAGTTATAGATCAGGGTGATGCTTTAATTATTTATAAATTTAATTTTGGAAGAACAGAGCCAGAAATTTTAGTATTTACTGTATTTCCTCTTGTTTTTAAACCTAATTTTTCTTTGTGGAAAGAGTGGAGGGTATTCCTTTTTAAGGGATATGCTTTTAAAGTTAAAGTACATGTTTTTAAGCACATTAATTGTTGGAGTACATTTCTTAGAGTATGTTTAATTTCAAAGAGCTATTTTGATTTTGCTCATGTGCCATATATTATTCAAAATCCAAAGGGACCAAAATGTTGGTTATATATCTGAATGGTTTCTTTGGGTTGTATTTGAAGTACATTTGATAATTTGATGTTTATAGGTGAAATCTTTTAATTTTTATATGTGTTATTTATATCCATTGACTATAAGAATAAGTAAGAACCTCAAAAATTTGTTTTCACTGCTTCTAAGTACATAAGCACCCTTATTTGTTCTAAAATTACATTTATTTCTGATAATAATTTTCTCATATTGTATTTCAATTTTAGGCTAAAAATCTTATAGAGAGATTTTTTAATCAACAAGTAGAAGTTCTAGGCAGACGTGCAGAGCCATTGCCTGAAATATACTATATTGAAGGTACTCTCCAAATGGTTTGGATTAATCGCTGCTTTCCAGGGTATGGAATGAATACCCTGAAACATCCAAAATGTCCTGAATGCTGTGGTATGTAATGAACTGTAATTTCATGGTTTATATTTATGAAAACTCACTTCTTTTCATGATACCTAAGTGAATGCCTATTATTTATTTTTACTGTCATTTAGATATATCTCTAGCTTATTTGAAGCAGTGTTTGAAAAGACTATGTGAATTTGAAGATCTGAAAGGAAAAAAGCTGGCTTGATTTCGGCCTTTGTACTAATATTACGGTAAAGGGATGGTAGCATTAGGCAGTTTTCTGGGAGGAAGTTCAAAGAATAGGTGTGTCACTTAGAGCTACTTACCCTAGCAGGAGCCTAGTGATGTTATTGTTTAGAATCAGTTATTTACGATTTACATTTGTATAGTCTAGAGGAAGGTATATTTTTACCTTTTTGTAAATTAAGCACAGGAATTGTTTTATTACTGGTTGTTTTTTCTGACTTTTTATCCTAACTCTAAGGAGTGTGAGCACTCTCTGGCTTTCATCTGTCTTTTCGGTTAGAGTTCTACAGAGGCTGTTTAGGATGAGTTAATTCATGGATTCAGTGTCTTTGAATTTCTATTTTCAAAAGTTGAATGAGGCAAATCTTCAGTTTTTTTTATTGTGTTCAGTTTGCAGTGTTCAGTGATGCATTAGTTGCATATAACAGCCAGTGCTCATCACCATATGTGCCCTCCTTAATACCCATCACCTGGCTGCCCCATCCCCCCACCTGTCCCCCTCTAAATATTCAGTTTTAAAAGGCTTTCTAATATCAACATCAGTAAATTAGTACCATTGTCATTCAGTCTTCTTTGATTGTTCCTTTCCCCTCTCTTTCTACAATCTTAAGTTAGATCAAAATCCTTTTCATATAATAGGGCACTAAATATTCTTTTTGCTTTGCTTTATTTAATTGGCTAGATTTTACTTTGATGTTATTTTTTCCTTGAGTTCTGTCAGTATTTTAGTTTTTTTCTCTGATTTAGTTTTTGTTAAAGGATATGAAATTTGACAAAAACATACTTGAAAACTTATCTTAGGAAATATGACTCAGATGTAACAAACAAAACACATATGCCAATTTTAACTATTTTCATGATCTGTGATTATGTGTATCACTTCAGAGCACAAATAATGATGAAGAAAGCTTGGAAAACCAAACAGTGAACCAGAACCTGGTAGTTTAGCTCTCTATTAGATGAATTTATATTTTCACTTAATAAAGACCTAAGATAAACTAAAAAGCTTAAAATGCTTGTATCTCATTAATTCCAAGAATTTTGAAATAGTTAAGCATAGCTCTTTCAAATAAAATAATAGGATTCTCTGAGAAGCACAAAAATTTTGCTACTAAAATTTTTTTGCATTTATAAGATTTTGGAGAATAATACAGTTACCAGATTTTCTTGTTTTATCATGTAATTATAACATTTGGTTTGTTATGCACTGTACTGTTTGATGAAGTTATTCATCAATTATTTTACTCCTGACGACAGAGCCCATGGGGAGTATGTAATGAAACTTACAAGTCTCAAAAATATTTTCTGCCTACTATTTTGTTCTCCCAGAAACATGGTCTCTGCCCACCTCTCTCTGTTTAGAGATAGGAGAGATGCATCCTTGGAACAGTTAAGGAACAAGAGGTCTGCTAATCTGCAGGGAAGAGAGTGAAAAGGAGATAATATTAAGGAAACTGAGTTACAGATGGTCTGGGTCACAGGGGGTGTGGTTGAGATACTGCTTTGAGATGATGTTGGACTTGAGGTTGTCTTTGAAGGTGCAGGGGTAGCATTTACTTTCCAGGGTAGGGCCTGAAGGAGTGTCAGGTTTCTGGGAGAGTTTTGCATAACCTGGGCTAGAGGAGGAATATAGAAGAGCTGGGGCTTAGTGGGGTTTAGAGAGCAAAGTGGAATAGCTAACTTTAATGTGGCAGCAGGAGTCACATCTTTTGAGTAGAGGACAGAAATAAATTTATTTTTTGAATTTTATGGGATCATTATCGTTGCTCAGTATACATATTAACTAGAGATTTGCTAAATTTCACCTCATGCCATCAGACGGTAAATATTTTACTTCAGAATTATCTTTGTGCTGTTGTCTGGTAGCGAATGAAGCGAGACTGAGCTCGCCTTTTGAACAGAGATCAGCTAAGTCTAATGCGACTATCATATACAGTGGCTTTTGTCTATATTACAGGAGGCCATCACTCAATTTTTAGAGAACATATACTACCCAAAAAGACATTTAAATCATTCTTTGAATTGGAAGGCAGTATAAAATATTTGCCACTGGTTACAGGACAAAATTAGCATGTTAAATGAACTTCATTTAAGTATAAATGGACTACTAGAAAGAAGCAAATAAAACCTAGGAGGTACTTTGTAAAACCACTTATTTCCAAAATGAAAACACCATGAGTTTATGTTTAACAAAGGAGATTGGTCAGGACAGGAATGTTCATTATGTGAGAGAAGGTTATTTACTTTCTCAGCAGTAGGCGAAGTGAATAGTGGTGTTGTCTTTTCTTTGGATGTTTTATTTCACTCCTGTAATTTTACTTGTCCATGACAGATAAAGATTACTTGCTTATAAACTAGTGGAGCCTTAACATTTCTACCTGTGTTCTTCCTCATTTCTAATTTGTCTAACATTTTAAATTAATTTTCACTGTAAAATATTTCTTTAATTTCACATTTAGCATTGCTTATTATATGCATGATTTTGTCATTCACTGAATCAATCACTGTCTAGCACTGAAAGAGAAGATTCTAATTAAATTGTGAATCATAGATATCTCTTAATTTCACTAATTGTATTCTAAACATAATACAAAACCAAAGACCAGCTAGAGTATTATACTGTTCTCTGATAGAATTTTTTTTAAAACATAAGATTCTGAAATATAATTTCCTGGTAATTTCTGTAGTTTCTGTTATTTCTATATAACTCTATATCTTGTTTTTAATCTTTATTTTATTCTTTATTTTATTCTTATCACCTCAAAAAAAAAAAACCCACCTGTATGTTAAATAACATTTTTTGACATAATAATCACACTTCACCTTCTTTTTCTTCTTCTTTAAATTATCGTAGTAGTTTTAAAACTGTAATATGTGCCAAAAATACCCAAAGATTTTTGTCAAAATAAATCAGTGTATGGGAATCAGACATCTACATCTGTAACAAGTTTTCTAGGTGATTCTAATACATGTGGAAGTTAGAGATTCCTGAGTGTTAGTGTGGGCATGGCAACAGCTGGTAAAGTGCTTTCCTGTTAGTGTTGGTCTGGTAATACCTTAGGGAAGTGCTTGAATAGTAGCATTGGTAAGGCAGTACCTACAAAATACAACTTCCCTTCTACTAGTGAAACATTATTTTTCACGGACTTTTGAGGATTGAATGTGTAGTTTAGTAAGTTTATGCAGTGTTGTTAATTTCTGTTGCTTTCTTTGTATATAAGATTTGCTGTTGTACATTCAAATTTTGGGAATCCCCGGAAGACTCAAGCAAGGAGTTCTTTGATAGTGGTATAGTGTCTGTATGAGTGGTCAGAAATAACTAGGTTACAGGTTAGAGTATTTAAACATCTTGAGATGATTTTATTAATAAAGTGATTTTGGTTATAAAGTCATTGTGTACTTTAATTATGCAGTGAAAGTGAATTGTTTAACAGATATAGTTGCTTTTAAAAGAGCTCTTAGACTCTGAAATTTATTCAGCTTAGACATGCAAACCCTCAACCTTTGTTTTAATTTTAAATCCAAAAACCAAGAAAAATAATGATTAAAAAGAAAAAACTGATGTTGAGAAAACACAGTTGAAGGCAAGAAGTCTCACTGTATACACAGAGGGCGTTACAGGATGATAAAAGGATAAATCTACCAAAGATGATAAAATACTATAATATTGCTAAGTTTGTGAATGCTTAATAAATAACATGTTTTAAATACAAGAAACAAAAATTGTCAGAGAGGTAAAACTGGAATGCCAAGCCATATAGAAAAACAATGAAATTGGACCCAGTCAAAAATCACCTCTAGATGTGTTATAGACATAAATACATAAAGAAAAGCTAAATATTTTGAATATAATGTAGGAAAATATCATCATGTCTTTAGGATCAGAAAAATAATTTCCAAAAACACAAAAAATCACTAATTTTAATAAAGAATAATTTTTCTGCTAAATTAAGTATTTCTGTTTATCAAGACAGTGCAGAGAGAGAAAAGATAATCCACAGAATGAGAAAATTTATTTGTAGTGGACATAACCAACAAAAGACTAGTACCCAGAGCATATAAATAAAGAACCTGTAAAAAACATTTTTTAAAAAAACCAAAACAATTTTTAAAAATGGGAAAAGATTTGAACAAGTTTACTTCACAAAAGAATAATTCCAGATGATCAATGGATATGTGAAAATAGGTTCAAACTTTATGTAATTAGAGAAATGTGAATTAAAAACAGAATGAGATCCTACTGCCACAGCTGTGAAATCGGCAGAAAGTAAACAGTTGTGACCAACTAGATGTTGAAAAGGGTGCAGAGCCCCCCGGGAGCAGCCACACCCTGCCTGCCTGAATGGAGATCCTGCCACTTTGGAACACAGCTTAGCAGTACAATAAATGTGCAGTGCACGCACTGTGTGACTAGCATTCACCTCTTAGGGCAAGTTCATCTTTGTATATTTCCTAATAGCCCCAAACCAGAGACAACCCAAATGTCCATTAATGGTAAAACATATGAAGAAACAGTGATCTGTTCATACAATGGAATGCTTTACAAGAGCGACAGTCAATGAGTGGGGATCACAAGCATCTGGATACATTTTATAAACATAGCTCCTACGAAGGAAGCTAACCACCACAGAATCTAAGCAATTGAGACATAGCTAACCACTGTTACAGAGATTCATTCATGAGTGCTAAAACTATCATGGAATCCAAGGGAGTGAGTGCCACACAGCGGAAGAGTGTTGACTTCTGGAGGGATGGAAGGGAGTGTGATTTGTGGTGGGGGCACAGGAGGAATTCTGGGAGATGCCAGTTTTCTGTGTTACAGCCTACACTGTTTCTAGATAGGTTTCTATGCAAATATTTGTCATATTGTACATTTATATCTTGTTTTTTCTCTTCATGGGTTATATTTCATTATAAAATGTGACAATATTAAATTTTTCCCTCAGCTTGAACACCATTGTTAAAGGCACAGTGAAGAAAAAAAAAATTTACAAGGAGCCTTTTTCTTTAATGATTCAAACTTATGATTTCTGTGTAGTGTCACTTGATATTTGTCTTCATAAATTCATAATTTCAATAGAGCTATTAATGATGGTTCAGTGGCAATAATGAAATTATGAATTATTTTCTATTAACCCTTGTTATAGTTCTGTATTACCCTGCTGTCTTCGTACTAGTTTTATTTATTTAAAACAGCTAACAATAAAATTGTTTTAGCATTTTGTTGATGTTGACCTTTAGATTATTTCCTGTTTTTACTACTATATTAAAATGATTTACAATTACACTTAATCAACTTTTTTTTTCAGTTATTCCTTATATAAATTTACAGAAATATGAGCACTACTTTTAAAAAGTGAGCATTTTGACTTGGATATTTTTTGGTGTGTTATTTTATTTCAGATTAAAGTTTTTACCCTATCTTAACCTCTCCAACAATAGAGGTGTAATTACAGACTTGTTGGAACATCTTTTATTGGACTCGGAGTATCACTTCCCAAACAGCAAAAAGCAGACTTTAAGGGCCAAGTAAAGCAAGGGCTGTGTTACTCATGTCACTGCATGCTCCGGGGGCTCACACCCTCCTGCTCGAGGATCCTGAACCAGACAACATTCCACCTGGTTTTCCTCCCTTTTCCTTACTTTCTTTCTCCCTCACTGCCCCCCGCCATAGTTAAATTCTCTTTTGTGTCTTTCTGCCATATTTATTCCTTTGTCTCTATTCCTATTATAATCATCTACTTTGATTTCCATTTTCTGTGTGTGCCTGAGACAATCATCTTCTCCTCCTAACTGCCATCCCTCCTCTTTTCAGTCCACACCTCACATTGCTCTCACTTGTACTTCTAAATTCCACATGCAGTCCCTTCATTTCTTCACTTCCAAACCCTGGCTTCAGAGCATAACTTGCTGCACCTTCAATGAGCCAATTCCTACTTAGCTTTCAGCAACTCATAAATACCTTTATTACAATAATGGCATCATTTTATGCTTTATCCAACCAGAAATGTGTTAGAATCCAGTAATATGTATATGGTACTTATTATTACTAAGTTTAAGGCCCTAGGGATACATTGATGAATGACCTAAAAAGTTACTTCCTTGATGTTTAAATTCATCAGGTCAAGTAACTCATAAACAGAGAAGTGAATAAAATCATCACATGGTGATAGGCCCAGTAGATAACATTCAACAAGGTGATGTGATATACTGTAGTTTATCAGTTGGGTCCAAACAGAAAACAGACGCCTACTCACTAGTATTTTGAATAGCATTTAGTGAAAGTGCCATTGTTAGAGGTTTGGGCAGAGTGAAGGGGGACAGTAAGGTATGTTGAGGCACCTAGGACTGCAACACCTTGAAGCATTTTCCATCCCTAGCTTTGAAGAATAAAGAGGAGGAAGGAAGATTCAGAAACTTATAAGGGCTGGTGCTGGAGAGATGGGCTGCCTGGTGCCGGCTATGGGCATATGATGAGGCAGTCATTCCAGAGAACCCACACCTAGCAAGAGGGGAACACATGCCCTGCACTGCAGTCCTCTAATGGAGCCTCTCTGGCCAGACACAAAGGGAAGGGACCTGTGTGATGGAGTCTGTTGATATCAGTTCTAAGAGAAGGGTGGGAAATGCACCAGGCTGTGGGTTCAAATGAGACTGACCATCAAGGAGAGTAAGTAGGGTTTGGACAGAGGACTGAAAGTCTACATTAATTGGATTTCAGGGAAGGCTTCACTCAAAAAGTGACTCTTGAGTTCAGCCCTGTGTGATAAGAAGCAGATCATACAGAGATCTGTGAACTGAGTTGTCCTGGCAGAGAGAAGACACATACAAAGGCCATACTTAGCATGGCATGCTTAATAGGGCACTATCAGCCATGGCCGTAGAGAATGTGATAGGTTTAGCGTGTTTAAGAGGCACAAGAAAAAAAAAATTATGCATGGATTGTAAAAGCTTGAGGAGGATGGGAGGAGTGAAGTGTGACGCTTATGTTTAAGCACAAGTAGGTGGTGTAACATCTCTCAGTTGGATTGTTGTGTATTATGTAAAGTAGTATTGTATTATGTAAAGCAGTCTGATTTTATTTCACAGAATGCCCAGTTTCACAGGCCCATTCATTGAGAAGTTCATGCTTTGCTCTGTGCTCACTTGTATTTGTATAGGTAGATATGTTTCTGAGCACTTCTTGTTTTGTTACAATACTTACCGATCTCTTCACCAATTAATATAACTTCATGAGTTTTGATCTCTGATAAGGCAGGTCCTTGTGCATTATGAGGCCATTGCCTCTCCATTTAAATTTTTCAGTCAGTTTGTCAAGTTCTACAAAAATGGCTATTGGATTTTGATTGTGACTTCACTGAATCTATAAATCTATTTGGGGAGAATGGCCACCCTACCAATACTGTATCTTCCAATTAATTAATGTGTGTGTGTGCATACGTGTGTGCTTATGGGGATGTTTGTGCATCTTCATTTAAAAATCTTCCTTAGGGACGCCTGGGTGGCTCAGTTGGTTAAGTGGCTGCCTTCGGCTCAGGTCATGATCCCAGCGTCCTGGGATCGAGTCCCACATCCGGCTCCTTGCTCAGCAGGGAGCCTGCTTCTCCATCTGCCTCTGCCTGCCACTCTGTCTGCCTGTGCTCGCTCGCTCGCTCTCCCTCTCTCTGACAAATAAATAAATTTTAAAAATCTTCCTTGGGACGCCTGGGTGTCTCAGTTGGTTAAGCGGCTGCCTTTGGCTCAGGTCATGATCCCAGCGTCCTGGGATCGAGTCCCACATCGGGCTCCTTGCTCGGCAGGGAGCCTGCTTCTCCCTCGGCCTCTGCCTGCCATTCTGTCTGCCTATGCTCGCTCTCTCGCTCTCTCTCTCTTCTGACAAGTAAATAAATTTTTAAAAAAATCTTCCTTTACATCTTTATTAATAGTGTCCCCATTGTAATTGTTCTCAGAGGCCTTACAGATATTTTGCTTCTTTTTATATCTAGGTGCTTGATAGTTTTAGAACTTTTTATTTTGCAATAATAGTAGGCTTCAGGAAAGTTAGAAAAATATACAAAGCTTTTTGAGATACCTTTCATCAAACTTATTGATGTAGACAATATTTGTATCCCGCCAAAATTCAGAGGCTGAAACCTAATCTCGAGGGTAGTGGTGTATGGTGGTAGGGCTTCTGGAAATTGACTTTCATAGATGATGTAAGGTGAGGGCCCAGTGTTACTCACTTGCATATGGGTATTCAGTTTCCCAGAATCGTTTGTTAAAAAGACTATACTTTACCCATGGAATGAACTTGGCTTTCTTGTTAAACATCAGTTGGCCATGTATGGGAGGGTTTGTTTCTGGGATTTCTCTTCTGTTCCATTGGTCTGTGTGCCCATGTTTATGCCACACTATTTTGGTAACTATAGCTTGGTGATAAGGTATTTTTTTTTATTTGTTTGTATTTGTCTTTGTTTTTTTAAAGAGAGATCAAGCAGGGAGAGGGGCTAAGGGAGAGAATACCATGCGGGCTCCACACCCAGTACAGAGCCCAGTGTGGAACCCAAAACAGGGCTCCATCCTAGGACTCTTGAAATCATGACCCAAACATAAATCAGGAGTCAGACACTTAACCAAATGAGCCACCCAGACGCTCCAGCTTTGTAATAAGTTTTGAAATCAGGAAATGTGATTCCTCCAATTTCCCCTCTCTTTTTCAAGATTTTCTAGTTACTTGTAGATACTTGAGTTTCTATATGGATTTTAGGATGGTGTTTTGTTTTGTTCTGGGAAAAAAAAAAGAACAAACCCACACAATTGGGGTTTTATCTGATAGGGATTGCATTGAATCTAACCTCACCTTTAAGCTTTATTATTTCCTTCATTCTGCTGGCTTTGTGCTCAGTTTGTTCCACTTTTCCTAATTCCTTAAGCTAGTTTATTAGTTTGAGATCTTGCTTCTTTTTTGTTGTATGTGTTGGGGATTATAAATGAAACTCTTAGTACATATTTTCCTGCATCCCATAAGTTTTGGTATATTGTGTTTTCAATCTTATTTCTCTCATAGTATTTATTACCTTTGTGTTTATTAATCAGTACATTGATTGTTTAAGAATATATTGTTTGATTTCCAAATATTTGTGAATTTTCCAATGTTCTTTATTTATTCATTTCTAGCTTTATTCTGTTGGGATTAGAAAAGATACTTCATTGATTTCAATCTTTTAAAATGTATTAAGACTTCTTTTTTTGTCACGCAGCATATGGTCTGTCCTGGAGAATGTCCCATGTGCCTTTGATAAAAATGTGTATTTAGCTATTCTAGTGCAGGCTTCTGTGTATGTCTCTTAAGTCCTATTGGTTTATAGTTTTGTTCAAGCCCTGTATTGATCTTTTGTTTGGTTGTTACTATTAAAAGTGGGGTTTTCAAGTCACTATTTTGAATAACTTTTTCCCTTCAATTCTATTATTTTGCTTTATATATTTTGGGACTCTGTTGTTAGGTGCAGTGCATATATGTTTATAATTGCTCTGTCTTCATGATGAACTGAATTGTCCTTCATCAATATGTAATGTCTCATCCTTTTATTTTGTAACAGTTTTTGTCTGAAAGTCCATTTTGTCTGATATTAGGGTATCCACCCCAACTTTCTTTTGGTTCTTATTTGCATGTTGTAGCTTTCTCTGTTTTTCTTTACTTTTAGCCTGTCTGTATTTTAGGTCCATTTGGGTCTCTCATGGTTAACTGTAATCACATCATTTTTTATTATCTGCTCTGTGGTCTCTGTCTTTTGATTAAGGAGATTAATCCACTTTTGTTTAAAGTTATTACTTTTAAGGAAGGACTTCGGTTTTTTTATTATTTGTTTTCTGTATTTCTTTTCTTTTTTTTTTTTTATAAACAAATTTTTATCCCCAGGGGTACATGTCTGTGAATTGCCAGGTTTACACACTTCACAGCACTAACCATAGCACATACCCTCCCCAATGTCCATTACCCCACCCACCTTTCCCGACCCCCTCCCCCCAGCAACCCTCAGTTTGTTTTGTGAGATTAAGAGTCACTTATGGTTTCTCTCCCGCCCAATCCCATCTTCTTTCTTTTCTTCTTTTTCTGCCCCCCTAGTCCCCCATGTTGCATCTCCACTTCCTCATATCAGGGATATCATATGATAGTTGTCTTTCTCTGATTGACTTATTTCACTAAGCATGATACCCTCTAGTTCCATCCACGTTGTTGCGAATGGCAAGATTTCATTTCTTTTGATGGCTGCATAGTATTCCATCGTGTATATA
>PISX010014562.1:0-52587 GCA_004024625.1 Mellivora capensis
CCTTAAGAAATTAAAAATAGAGCTTCCCTATGACCCTGCAATTGCACTACTGGGTATTTACCCCAAAGATACTGCTGTAGTGAAAAGAAGGGCCATCTGCACCCCAATGTTCATAGCAGCAATGGCCACAGTCACCAAACTGTGGAAAGGACCAAGATGCCCTTCAACAGATGAATGGATAAAGAAGATATGGTCCATAAATACTATGGAGTATTATGCCTCCATCAGAAAGGATGAATCCCCAACTTTTGTATCAACATGGACGAGACTGGAAGAGATTATGCTGAGTGAAATAAGTTAAGCAGAGAGAGCCAATTATCATATGGTTTTGCTTATTTGTGGAGCATAAGGAATAACATGGAGGACATGGGGAAATAAAGAGGAGAAGGGAGTTGAAGGAAATTGGAGGGGGAAGACAAACCATGAGAGACTGTGGACTCTGAGAAACAAAGTTTTGGAGGGGAAGGGGATGGAAGGTTGAGTGAGCCTGGTGGTGGGTATTAAGGAGGGCATGTATTGCGTGGAGCACTGGGTGTGGTGCATAAACAATGAATGCTGGAACACTGAAAAGAATTTTAAAAAAATAAATAAAAATTGAAAAAAAAAGAATTCTAACTAGGGAATTTGTTAGATGGTCTTCCAATAAAAAGTACATAGAAGAGATAATATGTACAATAATTGGCCATAATTTTACTACAAAATCCTGGCTATACTTTTTATTTGACATTTACTCTACCATGTGTTTTCTGTAGTCATTCAGAATGATTTAGAATCTATAGAAAGGAGTAATAATGCTTTCAGACCATCAAGATGATATTCCTTCCAATGGTAACAGAAGTGGAACAGCATAGATTAAAAAAAAACAAAAAAGGTATGTAAAAACAGCAAGAATTGTCTTAATAAATATTTTAAATATCATTTGAAAGATTTTAAATCACATTGGATTTTAGTAGAAAGTCAAGTGCACTAGTTTTGAATTCTTTTTCAATAATTTACACTGTCACCCTGTCAAACCCTATTCGAGGTGTTAATGAAGAGTATAATAGCTAAAAGGCAGGCAGCAGGGGACAAAGAGTTGAAAAGAGCCCAGATAATCTCAAACCCTTGACTAATTAACAATTATATTTAGAAATACACACACGCATATTAAGAAACAGCTTTGGTTGGTGTGTACAGAACAGAAAACTATTGCTTGGGGATAGGAATGCCAAAGAATTCATGGATATTGTCCCAAACCCTGACAAATTTATAATCTGACTGAACCCAAAAAACACACATGGATTAGGCAATCCAGCACATGTTCAAAAATACAGCAGTGAGCACACATGCATGAAAATAAATGCCCATAGATCCACAGGGAACAAGAAGTACAACATTAAAGACCATGTAATTTTAAAAACTGGGTAATTTATTTTCAAAATGTAGTTTAAACATTACGAAAAAATTCTATCACTTGATACAAAAATACGTTTTAATCTCCTGATCTTCATTTTTTTTCTCTTTTTTTCCCCTACTCGTCTTTAAGTGTAAATTAGAAAGGCAAGGACAACATAAATGGATGCAGTAAATTAATAAATAAATGAGCAATAAATTCAGGGGCCACATCAAGGTTCTATATACATACACTGTGTATCCCAACCCTTACAGTGTGTGTGTATGTGTGTGTGTGCACATTTACTTCTATGGCTATTTCTCTACCTGTCTTTCTCCATCCAAACTGCAAGTTCTTTGAGGGAAAAGAATTTTATCTAGTTAAATATTCCCAGAGCTTAATACGAGGGACGTGACGTCTATCAACATACAGCAACCTATACATTGGAACTCTAGGAAATATTCAAAGATTACTATTATGCTCAAGAAATGTAGGCATCAAGGAATCAAAAATATATCAACAAACTAGAGAGGACAGAAAATACTGCTTTTTACAAAAATGAGAAAAAAATCATTGTTAGGAGATAAAGTAATTACAAATATAATTCAATACATATATTTAAATATTAAAAATATTTACCTTCCAGTCTGAGGATCAAATCCAAAGTAAAGGTCTCTACAATGGTCACAACTTTGTCCAGCAATGGAAGTGTCTTGGCAAAGGCACTGACCAGTTAGGCGATTACAGATGTGATGAACGGCACCTGTTACATGGCATGAACATGGCAGGCAACCAGAGGCATTGCCTGGAGAAAGATAAAAACCTGAAAATAAAGAAATGAAAAGTTTATGTACATATATATATTTGCCATCCAGTCTTTATTCATCAGAATCTTGGATTACACCAAAAACCAGAATGGTATCATGGCACTTCCCGGTGCCCAGTTCAAAATGTGGCTATAGCTGTTCTTAACTCGTGTGTCAGTTACAACCGAAAAAGGGCTGGGTAAATAATTTACATTGTACCTGGATGTCTCCCAGGCAACTAAAATTCAGTGCATTTAAAATATACTTCGGGAGAGGTGCCTGGGTGGCTCAGTCGTTAAGCATCTGCCCTAGGCTCAGGTCATGATCCCAGGGTCCTGAAATCAAGTCCCGCATGAGGCTCCCTGCTCAGTGGGAAGCCTTCTTCTCTCACTCCCCCTGCTTGCGCTCCCTCTCTTGCTGTATCTCTCTATCAAACACATAAAATCTTAAAAAGTAACAAAAAATGAAATCTACTTCATGATCTTTCCATTAAAAACTCCTCCTCCTCTAATATCTCCATTCCAGCAAATAGGACCAACATTAATCCAACTGCTCCACCTAGAGCCCTGTGACATCCTTGGGAAGGTAGCTAGACAAAATAAAAGATGGCCAGTTAAATTTAAATTTCTGATAAACAATGAGTTTTTTCATAAAAGTCTGTGATATTGGCTTATATTAAAAATTTATGATTTTCTAAAATTTTTATTTAACTGAGACTTCTGTAGTTTGCTAAAACTGGCAACCCTCGAGTCCTTCACCTCTCTCTACCCCATACATCTAGTTAAGCACCAGGTCCTATGGATACAATCTTCTAAGAATTTTAAACTTTCTCCTCTCCATCCCCACTGCCATCTCCCTAGTCACAGTCACTACCAAGTTTATTATCGTTAACATTGTGGACCAGAGGCAATGGTAAGAGCCTTATACTCATTATCTCGCTCCTCACAACAATGTTAATAATTCGGGTATTATTATTATGTTCACTCTATATATGACAACGCTGAAGGTTAAGAAGGTTAACAAACTTTCCTAAAATAATAGAGTCAACAAATAACAGATTCACACAGAGGCCATCTCATCTCATGGTATCCCTCCTGTTCCCTCCAATCTTTTCTTCAGAGTGTAGCTGGAACAACATTTTTTCAGAATGTAGTTTGAGCACCTCATTCCTCAACTGAAAATTGTTTGATGACTTCCTATTCCCTTCGGGGAACAAAAATCCAAATTCTTAACCCAAGCTCCAGTCCCACTGGCAGGTCCCACCTCTAATCTTCAGCGTCATTTCACTGTTCATTCCCAACTCAGTCTCCTCCAGTAATACTTCTTTCTTTCTTGATACCTACATGCCTTGTCACTGGCATGTCTGTCTGCTGAAATTATTTTGACCTATCCTTTCTGCTTAGCTCACTCCTAGGCACATCAGGTCTTGTGACTTCCTTGAGTAACCTACTCTAGGCCAGTTTAAACATGCCTGTTCCAGTTTCATAACATCTTGTTTATTTCTTTCGGTGTGCTCATGAAAAATATACTTAATCTCACTTTCACCAGATTATAACCTCCATGAAGACAAGAATCTTGTCTGATAAATTCACCACTGCCACCTGCACCCAGTATGGTGCTTGTCACAAAGCAGGCACTCCTTAAACATTTGATGAAGTCACACAAATGTACCAAATTATAAGTAGGCATTGATTTCCATAAGTATTATAGTTAAAAACCCACAGAATTTAGGCTAATTATAAAACCCGTATTTGCTTCTTAGAGCAGAAGAGCTAGAAATATGATCCAAAGTATCTTCATGTTACTTAAAATTTCATATAACCAACAGCTATGAAATTAGAAAGGCATTAGACATTAGAATAATGGAGCATTTGTATGAGGGAGAAATGGTTCTTGGTGTTGTGTGGTATGTGTGTTTGTGCATACACATGCACCTCCACATATATACACACACAAGCACATGCATAGTGTTACAAAGAATTTTACTGAATTGAAGAAAGATTCTGATGAATAAAGTTCTGACAAGTGAAAATGATCTGCACAATTGTCATGATCACTAATTTAGGTATATATCACTGATAGTGAAAGAGAGAAAGAACATGAACACAAAGTGAATCCACTGTGTATTACTATGCTATAGGGAGAAACAAAAAGTAATTGGAATATATTATAAATCTCATTTGAGGCTCTGGTTGAAAACAAGCCATTCTTTCATAGCCATCCACAACTTGTATGTCTTCTCCCTGGCCCATCATATTCTCTCCTAGAAAGTTTCAGAAATAGCCAAATAGAAAAAGATCATGCTCAAAGAAAAGGAAGAAACTCAAAATCAGTGCCATTCCAATCTGTTGGAAAGAACAGGCTGATCTTGTCATGTTTTAGAGTAATTGTCAACTACATTATGTTATTTGCTTCTTTGCATCCACTATAGCAATTTGCCTTATAGGTGTTGCCAGAAGTATAGTTATGCAAATTGATATATATTCTCACACCTGATTTATCATACAATCAAAGTCACACACTTCAAAGCCTTTTATTTTGAATTCAAGAACACTATGGCTGCAATTCGATGTATTTTTCTTTCTGTGAAGCTACCTAGGTCCTTAAATTCCTGATGATGGCATCATGAATGTACTAACAGCTCTCCAATTTGGATAAATTACCCATTAACACAGATACTTAGAAGGAGAATTAATTTGGACTTATTGTAATAGCTTCAAGCCACAGAGAGTTCTAGAACAATTACAGATGATTTTTACAAGAAATGACTTATTAATCTGTAAAGGCAAGGGGGTATATTTTGGCACAGACAATTGGGTTGTCCAAGTTTTAGAAAATAAAAAAAATTCCATAGAAAAAAATCAGAAATATACACAGAGAAGAACAAAAATGAAAAACAAAAACAAAAAAAACCAGGGAGACTACAACGTGGAGGTAGGTCTTCAAGGAAAAGCCTGCATTGAAATTTTCTTGGGGTTAATTCCCCTCCTCCTCTCTGGAGCATGATTATAAAGGTTAATCCCACCAGTATTTTAGTTGTCCTATTTTTAAGCAGTTCTAATTAGGATGACTCAGGTACCTTCCTGCTCAGTGATTACTTCTTGCCTTACCTGAATGTGCCTAATTCTAGACCATTACCTCTCCTTTTATGACTTCCAACTATAGAAAACATTTTCCCTTCCCTCCTACTTAAACCTCAACTCCAGAGTGTGACTTAAAGATAACTGACCTCAATTTTCTTTCACTCAATACATTTCTGATCTCCTTCCATTAGCTCCACTTCATGTTCCACATCCTCAGGTCCATAACATTTTAACTGATCTTCCGGAGATTTCTATCCATGAATGATTTTGTACGACATTGTGAAGCACGGTCATTAAGACGACGCTATTCCCTTATATTATGTAGTGCTGAGAGTTTGCACATATATGGCACCGATCAGCCCACTAAAGTTTGTTATTTTCCCCAGTTTTATTTCAGCGAGCCCCTGGTCCCAAACAAGACAAGTATAAGAAAAACAACGTGTCTTGCTGTTAAAGCAAAAAGTCACCCATATTAGAAAATAGTGTTGCTTTATCCAGAAAACTTGCAGAATCCTTAGAGTTCAAAGTTATCAGCAAGGCAGCTGGTATTATCTCCTGTAGTGGCTATTTGCACAGCACAGCACTGTCCTGGGCATAAAAGAAGAGCCCATTTCCTAGCAATGTCCCTCCTGAGGACCATGAACAACCAGGCTTTGCCAGGGTCTTGAAATGGGAGAAAGAAAACAAGTTTAACCCCTAGGCCCTATTCAGAAAAGGAGGGCAGAGCTGAGGCTAAGCACTAATTATAAGCCATTTAGAAGAAATGATTCTCACCTTAAGCCAGAGAATGGGCATAATACTAAGAGAAGAGTCTAGGGATAAATTTGTGGCTCACCAATACCAAGGAATAAGATGCTTTAAGTAATTATTTTAAAAATCAATATTTGTAGAATGAACTATAGTAAGTGATCCTAATTTTCAAATTAAAACAATAACAACTTTCTTCCATTTTGGTAATTTTATATAAAAATAATGCTGAAATTATTATTCATAGAGTTGACCAAAGGTCAATAATTACATAAATATTAATATTATTCAACACAAGGTATAATTTTTCATATTTAAAAGTTTTTAAAAACTCTTTTCAATTAGTTTAGATATGTTTCGTTATTTAAATTTTTTAAAGAATTTATTTATTTGACAGAGAGAGAGAGAGACGGTGAGAGAGGGAACACAAGCGGGGGAGTGAGAGAGGGAGAAGCAGGCTTCCTGCCGAGCAGGGAGCCTGATACAGGGCTTGATCCCAGGACCCCAGGATTATGACCTGAGCCAAAGGCTGATGCTTAATGACTGAGCCACCCAGGAGCCCCTAGTTTAGATCTTTTTTTTTAAAGATTTTATTTATTTGTGAGAGGGAGATAGAGCATGAGCAGAGAGAGGAGCAGAGGCAGAGGGAGAAGCAAACTCCCCGCTGACCAGGGAGCCCAATGCGGGGCTTGATCCCAGGACCCTGAGATCATGACCTGAGCCGAAGGCAGTTGCTTAACCAACTGAGCTACCCAGGCATCCCCCTAATTTAGATATATTTTAAAGTCTCTGCTCCTATCCCTTCTTCCTGGACTGCTATACTCCCCTTGATTACTTTACCAACTCCTGTTTGCTTTAAAAACTCATGTCAGAAAAAAAAATAATACAATAAAATAAAATCTCATGTCAGAAATCATGCTCTCAAGTAGCTCTTCCATATCCCCCACCCGTCAGGAGTGAATGAATTCCTTCACTTTACTACTTCTCTAACTGGACATTTCTAATATTGCACCTGTCACACTGTGTTATATTTACATACAGGTCCATTTCTCCTACTAAAGCAAATGCCTTAATATATTTATGATTGTATATCTTATACCAGCATAGACCCTGGTATATAGTAATGTATTCAATAGGTGTTTACTGAAAAAATGGACATGTGAATGAAATGAGTAGATGGCTAGATGGGTAGGTGACTGGTTGCCTGGCCTGCTGGATATCTGTTACCTTTAAAATATGAGACGATCTCTTTAGCACATTTGATGAAGTCACACAAATGTATCAAACAAACTTTAAAGTACCAAACTTTAAAGGAACTAGTAAAGATAAATCTGTGAGTCATATAATGATTGGTCAGAATGGCCTAGCCTATCAGGAAGGAAAGCAGGGAGAATTTATATGAACCAGGAACAATATACTTAAAATGTAATCTTTGGGGATGTCTGGGGGGCTCAGTCATTAAGCATCTGCCTTTGGCTTAGTTCCTGATCCCAGGGTCCTGGGGTTGGGCTTCCTGTTCAGCAGAAAGCCTGCTTCTCCCTCTCCCACTCCCCTTGCTTGTGTTCCCTCTCTTGCTGTCTCTCTCTCTGCGTCAAATAAATAAATAAAATCTAAAGAAAACCCCGTAATTTTCCCATTTATGGGAATATCCATGAAGGACCTCCAAATGCATTTCTTTAAAAATCAAATTCAGTGACAACAATGAATAGAATAATGACAGCTATGATTATGTCTTGGGAGGTATAACGCATATAATGTGTATTCACAATCCACAGAAACACTTTTATGTTCTTTGTTCCCATTTTTCTCAGTCTCAGTGCTTATCAACTATATGCTCTAAAGTTTCTTTCCCATCCCAGAAATTTCTCCAACTTAGTCCATGGAGATCATCTCATTTCTACACAACTCAGTTCAATTCTTCATTATCAGATCACGGTAGCCTCTCAGAATTCTACCCGTTTTCATTTTATAACTATTACTCAGATTCTACACAACAGAGATACACTGGGACCTAAAGCAGTCAGCTAGAATCACAGGTGGGGATGAGCTTCAGCGTTGGGGGAGGCTACAAACACTTATGAGTATCTCTTTTACCTCACCCTTTAATATTCATTGAATGAATGATTAACAAATATTGCATTATTCAGAAAAATGTTTTACTCTTTTAGAGTCCAGACTCTGAGGTCAGTTGGACCTGGATTTGTAAACGGTTCTGCTGAATTAGAATCCATTTCCCCACCCTCTTACACTGTTGGTGGGAATGCAAGTTGGTGCAGCCACTTTGGAGAACAGTGTGGAGATTCCTTAAGAAATTAAAAATAGAGCTTCCCTATGACCCTGCAATTGCACTACTGGGTATTTACCCCAAAGATACAGATGTAGTGAAAAGAAGGGCCATCTGTATCCCAATGTTCATAGCAGCAATGACCACGGTAGCCAAGCTGTGGAAAGAACCAAGATGCCCTTCAATGGACGAATGGATAAGGAAGATGTGGTCCATATACACTATGGAGTATTATGCCTCCATCAGAAAGGATGAATATCCAACTTTTGTAGCAACATGGACGGGACTGGAAGAGATTATGCTGAGTGAAATAAGTCAAGCAGAGAGAGTCAACTATCATATGGTTTCACTTATTTGCGGAGCATAACAACATGGAGGACATGGGGAGATGGAGAGGAGAAGGGAGTTGAGGGAAATTGGAAGGGGAGGTGAACCATGAGAGACTATGGACTCTGAAAAACAACCTGAGGGGTTTTGAAGGGGCGGGGATGGGAGGTTGGGGGAGCCAGGTGGTGGGTATTAAGGAGGGCACACATTGCATGGAGCACTGGGTGTGGTGCATAAACAATGAATACTGTTACACAGAAAATAAAAAACAAATAAACAAACAAACAAACAAAAAGAATCCATTCCCCCTACTATAAAGTGGGAAAGTACTGGTCCTCTCAGCCTATAAATATTGTACATATTCAATGGGACTTTTTCAGATAAAACCCCTTTCCAGGGCCTGACAAGCATCAGACACACAGTAAATATTACCTATTATCATCGCTGCCATTTTTATGAGGCAATATTCTAGGAAAGTGGGATTTTCCTTGAATTATAATTTAAATAATGACTTGTCAATGTACTCCCCCCCGCCCCCACACACACAGATGTGCCTGGGATTACGGTCCATATTGCTTATGACAACATTCTTTCCTGGTGGTTTATCAAAGAAGAGGCTCTTATTCTAAGGCCCAGGTCTCTCTGTGGAAAACACGTTCATCTGCAAAGCTGTTTCATCGAACACCAGGATAGGTGGCCTAACCGGATCTCAGCTTTGATGCACTGATTTTTAATGGAATATCAGCCATCTAATTCCAATTCCATTGGCAGGGTCTTGCATGCAATTCTGGTTTATGAGCTCATTACTTAACAAATATGATATGCTTCTTAATGAAACAAGATACTTTGTTTTACTTTCTAATAGTCTGTATGAATTATAAAACAAAACCAAAAGTAAATACCAGAGGAAAGCATGAGGAATTGTCCTATTAGCACAAAACATGTCATATGAAGCTGTTTTCATTATAAATTAGCCTTTATTTTATTCCAGAGCCACAGAGTCCTCAATAAACTCTCTCTGCCTCTGGTTCTCAAGGACAAGGGTGGGTCACTGGCTCAGGATGCCTTGACATCCTTCCCTGCATTTCCCGGCCTCGCCTCTGATTAAGTGCTTGCTGCTGAACGTTACGAGGTCATCCAGCACCAAAAAAAAACGAACTGGGAAAACATATTTAGTGCTGTATTTATTAGTGTGGGCATGTGTACATTCATATATGTACACACACTCCAAATAATTTTAAATTAAAGCATTTTTAAAATACTTAATGGAGGTTAAGCAGCATTTTTAACCTCTGTTCAAGTTATTGAATGGCATATTAAAACCAATGTGGCTCTAATGTAGCTTCTAATGTGCACTGCTGCTTTAACAAATTGCCTATAAATTTTAGTTGAATTAAGCCTATTCCTTGTACATTCATAGTAAGGTTAGGTTAATAATACATGAGGTTTCATTATATGCACCTTCCTTGATAATGTTTTTTAGGAAAGTGGGACAAGAATCTATGGGCAATAGTGTACTGGGGCCAGGAGTATTCACAATCACAGATGAAAAAGGCAGCGGAAATCCGGAGGCTTGCCAGTTCATCCCTCCTACCCCACCCCAGGCTTCTCCCTCCACGCCCCACCACTCACACAGACTCTGCTGTGGCACATGATCTAGGTCTCTCTGGTGTGTTTAAAGAAGGAGAAAGAAGCTTCAGGTTCCAGCAGTGCATTTTAACGTGAAAACTACAGAGCTGGCTACTGGGAAACATCTGTGTATGATGAAGATGCTTCCGGGTTAGGGCTCTTTTTTTCAATGTAAATTTCACAGTAAGAGACAATAAAACCAGAAAATAAAATTCAAAGTAGTTTCGGAAGCTAGAATGCAGGATGCCCCTCCCCCAGAAAAAGTCCACAAAACACATTCCATATGCTACACTTATGTGTACAGAATACCTTGTTTTGTCAAAAAAAAAAAAAATCCATTAGGTCCTTAGATTGCTATTTTCTTTCCTCCCTGGCAGGGTAAAAACCACATCCTCTCTATATGTCACTCTGCCTGTGCCTAAATGGAGGAGAACGCCACTGGGTTTGGGGGGTTTTTGAGGTTTTTTGTTTTGTTTTCGTTCTTTGAGAGACAGAGAGAGGGCAAGTAAGGGGAGGGGCAGAGGGGGAGGGAGAGAAACAATCTGAAGCAGGCTCCACATCCAGCACAGGGCCGGTAGTGGGGTTCGATTTCACAACACTGAGGTCATGACCTGAGCCAGAATCAAGAGTCAGATGCTTAACTGACTACACCTTACAGATGCCCCACCCCTGGGGTAACTTTTTTTTGACTTTTTATTTTTTATTAACATATAATGTATTACTAGCCCCAGGGGTACAGGTCTGTCAATTGCCAGGTTTACACACTTCACAGCACTCACCATAGCACATACCCTCCCCAATGTCCATAACCCAACCACACTCTCCCTACCCGCCTCCTCCTGGCAACCCTCAGTTTGTTTTGTAAGATTAAGAGTCTCTTATGGTTTGTCTCCCTCCAGATCTCACCTTGTTTCATTTATTCCTTTCTTACCCCCCAAGCCCCCCACGTTGCCTCTCAACTTCCTCATATCAGGGAGATCATATGATAGTTGTCTTCCTCTGATTGACTTATTTTGCTCAGAATAATACCCCGGGATAATTTTTAAATGTAATTATATATAACTTCGGGAAACACTGATGGGAGTATCCACAAGGGAGACACAGCCCTATGTGCCCAGGACAGAGCACCGGACAAGGTCAAGAACAGCAGTTAGACTTGTAGAACAAATGATCTAAAGACTCCTGGAAATGAGGTCTGAGAAAGATGGTGGGTGTTATAGTTCATGTGGACCACGTGTTTTATCTACAGTGATGGGAAGGCTGTGGAGGTTGGGGTGATACAGTCTGACTAAAGTTTGAACAGCATCACTTTCGCTGTGCATTAATAAAAGTACTGGAGAAGAATAAAGAGGAGAAAGGAAATTTTGGGAGGCTTGTCAGCTAGTCCAGAAGGAAGATGAAAAGTGTGAGTGGGGTGGTGAAAAGTGGACCAATTCTGGATCTACTGGAAACTGAAAGCAACAAGACTGATTTTGATAAAAGAGACAAGGGTTGTAGAAACAGAAGGGAATCAGAGGAGAACGGCAAGGATTTGGCTAAAAAGATTACAACCCAGAAACTACTAGGACAGCATTTCAGCTAAGCAGAGTTGAACAATTTTTCCCTTCCGAAATCCCCAAAGATGAAATAAAAGAAAGTAGAGGAGATGAAGGTCAGCAGCGATGTCCACCAGTAAAAGCTAAGCACTTGCCATGGAGAAGCCAACAGTAAGCTGATTGATTCAGGTAGTGTCAGTCTAGAAAGAAAGGTTTGGAATTGAAGATTCCAGAGATTTCTGAAGTCAGGTATGAGAATAATTCATCATCTCCCCAAACAGAAGATTTTCCCTCATGCCTGCTGAGAGAGGACAATGAGTGTTCTCTTTAGAAGTTAAACTAGAGAGTGTATGGGTTCAGGAAATCTAAGGACAAAGTGCTACAGTGAGTACGGGGATTATATATAAGTTGCCTGTGATAGGTGATTTCATGTGTCAGCTTGGGTAGATCTGGAGTCAGTTGTTTGGTCAAACACTAGTCTAGATGTTATTGTGAAGGGGTTTTACAGATCTTCCCAGAATACAAGAATGCTCATCTACAGACAAAAGGGCCCACTGAGTGCTCAGAAAAATTATTTAATGAAAGCACATCCTCATGAAATTGTCAGAAATGAGGGATATAGAAATAGTAGAAGCTTCTAGAATGTAAGAAAGAAAAGAAAGAGAAAGGGAAAAAAGGAATCTAATTGGCACTGCAAAAAGGTAATGGTGAAATAATTTTTTGAGTGAAAATGATTCAATATAATGGTATAACTTCAATAGTTATTAGTGTGGAATACAGTTATTTGCAGACATTCAAAATTCTAAAAAAAATTACTTTGCTCTCTATAATCTTTCTCACAAGTTACTGGAGTGTGTTCTCTACTGAATACACATATAAAATAAGAAAAAAGAAGAACACATAGGATTCAGGAAATGGGATCCGACAAAGGAGATACGTGAAAGAAATTCTCAGTACAGCTTATGTATATACACATCTCCTATTGGTTCTGTTTCTCTAGAGAACCCTTACACAGATACTCACCTAAAAATTCCTGATTATTTCTCAGTGTGTTCAATTAAATCACCTACTGAGTGCATACAATGTACCAGGAATTACATTAGTATTGTGACTATACAAGTTGAATAAGATAATCCCTGCTCTCAACATACTGAAACTCTAACCAGGGATATAAGCAACTACCCAAATAAATAAAATACAAGAATGCCTTAAATATGGTAACTATTTTCAATAATAGGGATGATCTCCATTCTATATTTTTCTTAAAAGGAAGGACAATTTGCCATAAACCATGCAGAGAGGGAGCCAGAAATGGAGTATGTCCTAAAGAGAGAGGGAGAGGGAAAGGAAGAGAGAGAAAAAGAGAGGGAATATGGAAATGACTGAATGGTTGAATTAATGGATATGTGTCAATGGGAGATTTCTGGTTCCTGAATTCTCATTGCATTGCTCCATAGCAGGTTCTGTGGGACAGCCAGTGATAATACAGCCCCCATTTACACTGAAGCCAGTTCAAATTACTTTCTGGCACACACATCTCAAAAAGAATTAACTATTTATCAACTCCATCCCATCCATCCCTTTGGATTTACTTGTCCCAGTGACCAATGTGAAAGGAAACATATGGTTCAATCCTAAACTGGTTTCCTAGTCATGGCAAACAGGACTTCCACTGTACCCATTTCTGACAAGCAAATCTCCCTTCGCCTTGGCACCACTATCCTTCTCCTTTACACGGGTCTAGATAACTCAGAGTTGGTTGCGTAGACAGAATAACCATTAGCACAGCTATTAAGCAAATAATAAACACTTATATTCACCATGATGTTATGATGGTTTTATTATAAAGAAAGTATACTGTTTTAGTCAGATCATATAAAGGCAAGGAGAAAACCATGAATAGGGTCCATCTTTCCTCCAGTTGGCAAACACTTAAAAAGGTGGGTACAGTGAGACTAAACAGTAGTCTGTTTTGCAAATTTGGTGGCATTTAAAAATTCTAGGAACATCTAGGTCGCGCAGTTAGTTAAGTGTCTGCCTTTGGCTCAGATCATGATCCCAGGGTCCTGGAACTGAGTCCTGCATTGGGCTCTCTGCTCACTAGAGAGCCTGGTTCTCCTTCTGCCTGCCTCTCCCCATGTTTGTGCACTCTCTCTCTGACAAACAAATAAATAAAAACCTTTAAAAAATAATTCTAGATGCCCCTAGACAGTGCTAGAACATATAGCCCATTTAGTAAAAACATTGGTCAGCTTTATTCAGAAAATAAGTTCATCATCTGAATATCTGGCATGGTATAGATAATTAACCCAAGTTTTCCTTTCTCTGGGAAGCAAAATTTGTTCTTGCTTTTATTAGTTTAGACTTTTTGTGGCTATTTAAAAGGAATTTACTTCAAATAGAGAAATTAAGTATAAATTAGTCTTGATTATAAAATGTCTGATCTACTGGGATTCCTTTCAAGGCTCATCCCAAATATATCAACAGAGAAAGATACACCAAATAGTCTTGAACATATGAAATCATTCTATCTGTATCTGTTGATAATATTAATACAACAACGTTGTTGTAAGTAAATTTTTTTAGAAGTCCCAACCCAGGGGCATCTGGGTGGTTCAGTGGGTTACGCCTCTGCCTTCGGCTCAGGTCATGATCTCAGGGTCCTGGGATTGAGCCCAACATCCGGCTCTCTGCTAAGCAGGAGCCTGCTTCCTCCTCCTCTCTCTGTCTGCCTCTCTGCCTACTTGTGATCTCTCTCTCTGTCCAATAAATAAATAAAATCTTTTTTAAAAAAATGTCCCAACCCCAAAACAAAGAGGAATCATCCAATATGGGATAATGAAAAGAAAGTCACTGTGCACTGAACACGTAACACATTTCTCTCTTACCTGGTTGACAATGATTACACCTTCTTCCCTGCCGATTAGGCAAACACAGGCACTGGCCACTGACTGGGTCACAAGCAGTCCCAGGTACTGTCCCCAAGGAGTCACACTCGCACATCTGGCAGCCTTGAAAATTGCCACTGGTCAGATTGTACCTGTGAGGCGCACACTGATTACAGTGAAGACCTGTTACTCCTAATTTGCAAGGACATTGTCCTGTTGATTTGTCACACAGCAGAGAGCCATTTACTGTCCCAGTCTTATCACAGTTGCAAGGCAGACAGAGGAAAGAATCATTTTGCCGGAGGGAGAAGTATCCGTCCAAACACTGGTCGCACTGTCTCCCTCCTACCCTGGGCTCGCAGAAGCACTGCCCTGTCCTAGCATCACAGACGGTCCCAGACAAGGATCCAGCCACATCACAGTCACAGGCCTTACAACTGGCCATGTCCAGCCCATAAAAGTGTTCTCTGCAGGTGTCACACTGAGGCCCTTTGGCTTCTTTCTTGCACTCGCACTGCCCAGAAAGAGGATCGCAGAATCTGCTCATTGAGCCGTGGACGTTGCACCGGCAGGGCTCACACCCATCATTGTTAAAACTTCGGAGGAATTTAAATCCAAAATTGCAGTGATCGCATCTAAGCCCTGAAGATAAAATTTGTTTAAGAAAGTGAAAACGTGGAAATGATTCTATTCACTCTTTCAAGGTAAGCCATGCTCCTGCCAACACTGAACGCAGACACAAAATGAGAGGTGTTTTCTCCCAGGGAGTGCCACGGAGGCCTGGTCATATACTCAAAATACGGTAATGATACTTACGTGGGAAGTCGTATGAAACTTTAGTTCTGTAATATGCTCTGTGAAATTTTATTCCTTAACATATAGAGAAATGCTTACTAGAAATGTTGCTCTTTTCCTCTCTAACAAATATAAAAACGATTGGGGTGCCTGGGTGGCTCAGTGGGTTAAAGCCTCTGCCTTCAGCTCAGGTCATGATCCCAGGGTCCTGGGATCGAATCCTGCATCGGGCTCTCTGCTCCGCGGGGAGCCTGCTTCCTCCTCTCTCTATGCCTGCCTCTCTGCCTACTTGTGATCTCTGTCTGTCAGATGAATAAATAAAATCTTTAAAAAATATATATATAAAAATGATTATTTTTAATTATTTTATGTGAACAAAATGTTCATGGAAAAGAACAGGCAAGGAAACAAATTTTCAAAGCTACACACAAGAATTACATATTACCACATTACTTATTTTCCTAGAAATTAGATGATATGCCAATGTTTAACACAATCAGAAGCTGATAGCTGTTTTTGTGTAGCAGAATATATGCTTCTGAATATCACCTCTTTAAATAATTAATATAAATAAAACTTATCCAGAGCAGTTTTTGTTTCAATGCTTTTATATGCCCCTATATTTTATTATTTTCAATTAATATAAATTATGCTCTCCTTTGCTCATAAAGCAATCACATCACTTGTCATATCGTGTGGTTCAGGACATTCCTCTTTAAACACTAAATGAATTCTGCTGTTACATTACTTCTATTTAAAGGAGTACATATATACATTTCACAAACAGAGAAAAATATTTTACGACCTAAACTTAAGTCTCTAACAACTTAGGTGAGTTTCAGAGAGAGCATTAAAAGGAAAGAGAATAAAACAAAAAATTTTGAATAGTAACAGTTAAGATGCAAAATATTCCCTTTAGATAGTTCCCACACACCTGACTTTAAATAACTGACTACGAGGGGTTCAATCAACGGAAACATTTATTTCAAGCTATGATCGCAATAAAAAAAATTAGTCCTAAAATAACAGTCAAAAACACACTCAGGAACTCGTATGTAGAAAAGCATTTCTTAAACTGGAAGGAAATGCATAATATATATATGTATATATATGGATAAAAATTCAAGAACTCCAATGGAAGGCAAGTTCCTTAACAGTGATGAATGACTCACCTAAGGCATATCATTTAATTTCAATAAGGAAAATAAAAAAGGACCACTACTGCTGCAAATTTTAAAAATAACTGTATTGTTAACAAGAATTATGACTCATTTTGAACTATTAAAATTGGTCTACATGGATTCATATCATATCAGTTTTAAAAATATGCGCAGCGCTTATTTGAATATGCCATACATATTCCTGACAGGCAATCTATTCCTAACGATACTCGGGGAGGCCTACAGG
Source organism: Mellivora capensis (assembly GCA_004024625.1). Lineage (NCBI taxonomy): Eukaryota > Metazoa > Chordata > Mammalia > Carnivora > Mustelidae > Mellivora > Mellivora capensis. The sequence goes on from PISX010014562.1 coordinate 16,874, forward strand.
GCATCACATTCGGTGTTAACAAGTGCAGGCGAGTTAGCACACTTGGCATTTAATTCACATTCTTCTCCCTTTTTATTCTAGATGAATGACCTACTTTAATAAAATTATTGGTGCTAATGTATTTTACTGGTGATAGAATCATTAGTAAGATTTAACAGTTTTGTTAACTTGAACAGTTTGCTTTCTGAAGCGTATACAACATACACCAGTATTTTTGGCTTCTTTTTAATATTAACAAGGTAAAATTGAATAAGGGTATTGGCTAATCCCATTAGGAAAAGAAACCTATATATATATACATACCAAGTTTGTGTTTTTATTCAAAAGGCTTCATGTGCAGAAATAACTCTAGAAATAATCATCTCAAAATGATGATTTAATCTTCAAAAATATATGTCTTTGTATTTTCCTACAGAAAACTATCTGGATCAATAAGAGACAGAGATGGCAGGGAAGTCATAACACATTCTAAATAAAGAGCAAATTTTGATTCCCCCCCTTTTCTTTTTTGTTTTTAAAGATTTTATTTATTTATTTGAGAGAGAATGAGTGAGAGCGAGCATGAGCGAGGAGAAGGTCAGAGGGAGAAGCAGACTCCCCAAGGAGCTGGGAGCCGGAAGCGGGACTCGAACCTGGAAGTCCGGGATCATGACCTGAGCTGAAGGGAGTCACTCAACCACCTGAGCCACCCAGGCGCCCTCCCCCCTTTTCTTAAGATCTGGGATCCAACCATCACAGGAAAGACTTCACTATTACACAAAAGTAAACATTTTATTGTCTTTAAAGGTCTGTCCTTGAATTTTGCTTTCCGATCATGAATTTAAAATGTATTTCATATTAAAGAACAAAGGATGACACATAGATTGAATTCAAGGGTCTTGGAATTCATTTACCATCACAGATAGCACTTATAAAAAGACACACTGCTCTTTACAAGTTACTCCTTCCTTTTTTTCCCCCCAAAAGTTCGTTTTTGTATGCTTGCAATGCATAAGGACAAGTTTATCAAAGATTTTGATGTAATCTTTCTTTAAACCAGAGAAATCTTGCATCATTATCATTAACCATGTCCATATTTTTTATTAAATTAAAATGAAATGCTTGTCTGGCTGAATTGTATAAAATGAGGTATATATACCTATGTATAGAAAAGATAAAGAATTAGGTTTAGACTTACAGAACTGTCCTAAAAATGTTATTCAGAATATGTTCATCTGTAGGTGTATTTGTATGTATGCACTGTGTGTGTGTGTGTGTGTGTGTGTGTGTGTGTGTGTCTGCCAGGCATGTTTTCATTATTACAAGGTTCAGGTTAGGGTTAGAAAAACCACAGAAGACTTGGTGTCTTGAATGACAATAGAAAGGTACAGGTCTTTTTTAAGCTTCCTGTGTGAACCAAGACATGTTCCATTAAAATACAAGACTCACTTCATCAGGAAACTTTCCTCTCATAATATTCTCATATATCAATATTTCAAAGTGCATTATGTACATAGTGCATTTGGGGCACTTGATAAATTTTGTCCTTATGTGGCTGTGGTTCCCCTCAAAAATACTGGATGTAATAAATTGCTATAATCAAATCTAATTTCTGAAAAATACCTGTGGGAGTAACAAACAAAAAAGCAGGTCTTGTATTAAAAAATGATAAATAACACTGAAGGTAGCTGTTTATTACAATCAGCTTGGCACTGAATTACAAAATTAAAATTATGTGGCCCTTTATAACTAACCCTACCAATATACATGATCTGTGGAATTATGTTGACTTATTTTGCATTTCATAGGAACAGTTCAAAGAAATATAATAGAAAAAAATGGAAAGATTTATCACAAAGGACCCTGTAGCACAGAATATTTTGAAAAAATCCATTTATTTTGGTCTATTAAGAAAACTAGCATGGAAATGATTTGCTTAGAACTCATTAAGTGTAAAACATTTTGAAAAAGTGCTAATTTTCTAAAAGAAACATCTATGCAGTAAGCAAATTATATTTTTCTATGACTTATTAGTATGGGACCATGTGAACTAAGGCATCTACAGAATAAAGAAACTTCTAAAGGGTTGATTAAACTAAGCTTCAAACTGTAGTTGGATAGAATTATTAATTTAATCATTTTTAGACAGTTAATTTCATCCAAATTGTTTTTTTTTTCCCAGCCTGCCTTGAGCAAGGAAATGTGCTTTGCTCTTCAGTTAAGAAATCAAATAGAGAATTTCATTCCAGATGGTAATAGAGATGTGACTGTAAACTTCTGCATTACACATACCGATAACATTTGCTTTGCACTTGCACTGGCCTGAGTCTTGGTGACAGGTAATATCTCCATCCACTGTCCCAGAGGTACTGCAGTTACAGGAGCTGCAGCCGTCAGGATCCGACTCTCGTAGATTGTAGAATCCATTTTGGCACTGATCGCACCGTCTCCCAGACACATGTCTCTTACAATTACACTGGCCTCCAATCTAGAGGAGATACAACATTTTGTAGAACGATGACCGTATCTATTTTTAGATAATTTGCTCATTAGAACCAAGACAGGGAGAGAGGGAGGGGGGGAAAAAAAGAACTTAAAACAGACAAGAAGGTAATAAGGTACGTTTCCTCCTGACACAAAACATGGGAAGCTTCGGCGGGGTGAATATATAGAACTGCATGAAAATAAACCCCGAAGAAGTCAGTAGCATGGGACTGAAAGGGAAACGTGGAATTAAGCACTGAGCACCATAGAAAGAAATCAAAATATAGTCCTGTGGAGATTGAAAATAGAAAAGAGCCAGCAGTTAATTTAGTCTCACAATTTTACCTCTCTGTTTTTTGTCCCTCTCATCTACTATCTCATCGACCCAAACCTGCTTGATACGTGGTGCTTAAATTAAGGATGGATCTTTCTATAGTAATATCATCCCATCAAGGTCTTAATGTTTAAAACAAAGTTCCTTGTTAATGGAACCATTTGTGCCTACAGATAAAGACTTTGGGAACTTTTTTTAAAAACAGTTCTGCTTTTAGGACTATTTCAGCATATTTATAGTTTATTTGTAACATAACTTAGTCATTTAAGAATAGTTAGCTGACTTATATTGTGGTAAAAATGCAAAAATAGTTATTTCAGAGCACAGCCAAGTAAAATATCAGCTGAAAAAGAGTATTTTTCTTCTTCAAGCTCCTGAGAATGAAATACACAAAATATAGAATGCTTATCTACTATATGCATAAATAATACTATGGTAGTTAAAAAAAGATAATTAAGAGCCTAACTTTTCAGAAGGGAACATATGCATGTAAAATGTGAAACTAATATGAGAAATTTAAAAATAACTTATGATTTGCAAAAGAGATGCCAATGCAGACATCAGATCAAATCTCCTGTAAAGTCACTGGCATTTCTTGCCCTGATGTCCGTTTACACGAGCTGAATCTAGCTCTCCACAATGGGTGGCAGGGGTGTCACCCAGGGAAGTAACCTACAGGTAGAAAGGCGTGGCTTGATTTACCTTTAATCGCAGGTATACTCAAAAAGATCAGTTTGGGATTCAGTTACAAAGATGTAGAAAGGGGTTTTTTAATTAAGGAATTTTAAGGAATCTATCACTGTCTCATTCTTCATCATCTCAGGTATAGAGAATACGCTGGAATCATTACTTAAGTGTAAAATAATTAATGTGAAAATGTTTAGTACTCTGAAAAATAGAAGTGTATACATGCACTAGGTATGCTTATATATTAATAATGACCCTCAGTGTCAAAGATACTTATAGGTCCATAAAGATATGCAAAGACCACGAATGATCCTTTGTACCTTGCTACATTCCCCACCCCACTCTTACCCAGTCCATATAATCCAGATCATTACTAAAGATGGAGATTTGACTTGGTCTGCAAAAATAAGTGGCATTTATTGGTGGGTAGGTGTAATATATAGTCATGAAAATCTACCAGGCTTCTGATTATATACTCTACTGCAAATAAGAGAATATGATTTTACTACCATTTCCTTAACCTAAAATTTGTATAACACATAAATTAAATTTTCTTTAAGTGAGCTATACCTTAAAATGTGGCTTAGAAGTAAATTATAAAGGCTTTATAGTTTTATGAAAAGTTTCATTTTAAGCAGTTTCTCAAAGTTCACCTGAAAGTACAAATTTACATCTGTACAACTCAGCTTCATTTATTTTTTAAATATTTATTTGTTTTTATCTTAGAGAGAGAGAGAGCACGCTCATGGAGGGTCAAAGGGAGAGGGAGAGAGAGAATCCTCAGGCAGACTCCCCACTGAGCATGGAGCCTGACACAGTGCTCTGTCCCAGGACCCTGAGATCACGACCTGAGTCAATATCAAGAATCAGATACTCTGGGCACCTGGGCACCTGTAAGCAACTGCCTACAGCTCAGGTCATGATCCTGGAGTCCTGAGATTGAGTCTCACATCAGGCTCCCTGCTCAGCAGAAAGTCTACTTCTCCCTCTGACCTTTCCCCTCTCATGCTCTCTCATTCTCTCTCTCAAATAAAATCTTAAAAAAAAAAAAAAAAGAATTGGATGCTCAGCCAACTGAGCCACCCAGACACCCCCAGCTTCATTTATATTATGGCACATAAATCTACTTAAACTCTATGACCAATTCCTGTCCACCAAGAAGTAGAAAGTGAGAAAGGTTTGCTTTTCCCCTTTAAAAATACACTTCCAAAATGTCAGATACAACATTTTTCTGTTTCTATGCTCTTTGGTAGGATACTTTTACACTAGCCCAATTAAATAATACAGCCCTGAATAAGTCATGGGATGAAAGCTACAACACAAGGAATATCATCTTTGGTATTATAATAGCAATATGTGGTGACAAATAATAGCTACATTTCTGGGGAACACAGCATAATGTACAGAGTTGTCAAGTCACTATGCTAAACACCTGAAACTAATGTAACATTGCATGTCAACTGCAATAAAAATAAATGAATGAATGAATAAACAAATAAATACACACACTCCTATAATTCTTATTCCCCAGAAAGATAAGGTAAAAGCTATATTCACTAAAAAATATAGAAAACAAAAACCTTGAGAAAGAAACAATCTGTGGAGGAAGGAATACATTAGGCAAAATAAAAATCTCAATAAGAAGATGGGAAGAGAAAGTTGAGAAAATTCTTGGGAAAGAGTAATAAGGATAGAGATGAAAACAAAATAAAAACAGAGCATTTCCAGATGGACAAAAGTAGAAAAAAAAAACATGAGGGAGGAGATTACCAAAGAATTAATACAAAATAAACAGTTTTCCAGACAGGAAGGTACAGTTTAAAAGGGCTCACCATGTGCTAGCAAAATTAATTGGGAGGTTAGGGGTGGCAGGGAGCAGAGGCAACATCACGTACAATCCCATAAAGCATTCAAATACTGGAAATAAAAGGGACAAAAACATCCAGAAAAAAATAAATCCCATATAAAAGCTACAGAATATCACTGAAGTGTTCGGCATTATTACTGAAACCCAGAATACATCATAACTTCTAAATTATGAGCAAAATTATTTGCCAATCTAGAATTCAATACCAGGTTAAACTTTCAGTTATCAGTGAGGAAAGAATAATGATGTTTTTCAGGTATGGAAGGATTTCAAAAATCTAACTGCCTCTCTTAGGAAGCTCGTGGGGGAAACAGATATGGATATATATCAAATATATGGATATAAGTCAAATATGGATATATTTGACTCCAACAGATCAAAAAGTAAATGAATAAGAGCAACAACAATGCGAGGCATGGGATCAAGGAGATGAAGATTCAGAAATATGCGGGAAGTCTCAGGCTAATAGCTGAGCAGGAGGCCTAGAAGGCCATTGGTCCAGACTAAATCCAAAGATGGAGCATTTGAAGAAGGTGGGGCTGTACAGATGGAATAATTGTATTTGGACATGTAATTAAAATTTTTAAAAAGAAAACCTTATAAATATTCATGTAGCAAAGATGTCAGCATTTTGGGGGAAAATTAGGGACAGACATATAAAAAGCTAAGCAGATATAAGCAAAGGAATTATTCAACATTAATTATTAAATTATTTTATGTTTTAAAAATTATTAAATACAGGCAGAATAAAAGATTACGGATATTTTTGAAGATAGAATCGGCATGACTTGCTGGCAAATTATACATAGCTACTAAGAGAAATACAATTCAAAAACGATATTATGGCTTTTGACATCAACAACTGGAAGGACAGAGTTGCCATTAACTAAGATGGGAAAGGCCATGAGTGAAGCAGATTTGGAGGGAAATCAGGAGATCAGTTTGTTATCCTATAGCATTTTATTGCTATATTATACTACCCTGCAATTTTCTAGTGTCTAACTTATATGTCTCTCTGAAAAAACCTCGTCCCAGGGTATGGCTGTATGCTGTATGGCTCAGCAATCAAAAGGCCATAACCTTGTGCACCTTTCTGCCACCCATGGGTCCAACAGGATGCCTGAGGCATAGTAACACTTATAATATTGCAGGCAGAGTGCTATAATGTATGTATTTTTTCCTATTTATTAACAAATAATCCTGTGAGGCATATAATATCCAAAGGAAAATTATGTGACTTTTCCAAAACCTGCCTTAAATGGAAACCAGGAGCTCTATGCATGGTTGCAATCCTGTGTGCTTATGCGCTATGGGATCGTGCCTTAGAATTTAACACTCGCTCCTATTCTGTCTCAACTAAATGGTTTAAGTTCCTTAATCACTTGGATGTGGCATAATTACTAGACAAAGTATAAGCTATACTCTGGCTCTTAAATCTACTTAAATCTTCATTTGTCTATAAAATGAGCATAATTATATCTACATCTGCTGTCAGGATTAACTGATATTGTTAATATAAAAGTATGTAGTATCATCTTTGGATCATAGTAAGGACTTGGTAAAGATAAGGTATGATGATTACTATGTATATTTCACACTGGTATCAAACAAATATAGTAAATTCATCAAATGACTGAGAGTCAAACTTATTTCACCCTTCTAGAATACTTGACGGGTGTGTGGCAGGCAGGCACTTGCAAAGTAAAAAGACCACTCATTTGCATCCTGAAAGATCTGGATGTCCTCTCCAGCTACATAGCCTCTTTTCTGTTCCTTGAACACATTAGGGATTTTCCCGCCTTAGGATGCTCGCATAGGCTGCTCCTTCTGCCTATGACTCTTCTCCCAGATTTCAACACAACTAACTCCATCACATCCTTCAGGTCTTAAATGTCACCTTCTTGATGAGACCTGTCTTGACTATATATTTCTTTTTTTTTTAAAGATTTTATTTATTTATTTGAGAGAGAGACAGTGAGAGAGAGCATGAGTGAGGAGAAAGTCAGAAGGAGAAGCAGACTCCCCGTGGAGCTGGGACCCTGATGCGGGACTCGATCCCGGAACTCCTGGATCATGACCTGAGCTGAAGGCAGTCGCTCAACCAACTGAGCCACCCGGGCGTCCCTTGACTATATTTTTCTGAAACAGCAGGTCCCTTCCTTAAAATGCCACTCCCATGGTGTTCTACACTGTCCAGTTTCTTCTATAGCATTTTACTTAGTAAATAAACTTACTTATTCTTACATTGACTGATTTTTTTTTTTTAAACATTGACTGATTTTGATCCTTCTCATGTACTCCCTAAACCCCATTATAATGGAGGCACCGGAGAGTCATTTTACCATTTGTGAAAGTCATGGCACTTCATTTTATAGAAGAAACCAAACCTTAGATAGGCAGTAAGTGGCCTAACTTCTAAATCCACGCTCATGGCCAATGTGCTAAATTCACTCTGCTTGTGATAAGCTATAAATCTAATGATAGCAGCAGGAAGTCAGAGTAATGGCCTATGCCTGTGAGGAGAATCAGGCAAGCATTCTAGTTACCATTTTGTGAACTTCTCTGAAGAGCACTGATGTTTGCTAATGGCTCAGGACCTCTCCATTTTGGACTATACTGCAAAAGCCTGCTGTACCGGGCTATGTAGAAATGGTAGATACACACAGTCCATTGTGTGACAATTCAAGCAATGAATTTGACAGGGATATTTGTGACAGTTGAAAAGAGTAAGATTCTGCAATAATTGTCTTAGCTTTCTCAGGTCTCCTTTCCATTAAGAGATAAAACTCCATCAAGGTGAATTCAAGGCACTGGATAACTCCTGTATGATTTATTTTGTGTTTAAGGAAAATACAAAGTATGATTTCAAAATTAATAAATTAGGTGATCACAATCAATATATAGCAGAGGTTCTCTGTAATACACATTATATTTTAAGTAATCTAAAACAACACTTCCAAAACAGCAGAAATATACGTCTTCCTATGTACTCATCTGACCAGCGGTAGAAAAAAATCTAATATGCTATAGTTTATATATTCTCATTGAACTCACCAAAAGCCAATGAGATAATGCTGATGTTGCCAAACAGAGTAAAAATTTGAAAAGTAAACTCAAACGTTTAAGAACAGGAAGTCTGCCCTGAAAATTAAAGTGGATTTAGAGGGTATTGTTTGAATAAAAGGAAATACAAATGAGGGCAAAAAAAGACATCTTTTAAGCATTGAATATGCTCTTCAGAGCAGTCTTTTCTTTTGTAGAAACTAGACTTTTCTTTTATAGAAACTCTTTAACTTGTATTTTCCCTGTTGAGGAACTCATGCATTCACATAGTTATTCAACAAACATTTGCTCACATTCAACTATACAACACAGTATGCATCTTGTAAATTGCACAAGGTCACATTACAAGAGAAATACCTCTCGGTTCCCATCACTTCTTCCCTCAGAATTGCCATTAGTACTCAACAAATACATATACAATGATTCCTATGTATCTCTTCCTTTCCCCTAATCTATTTAATAAACTATCAAATTTTCATCTACTGCAATTCTGGTAATACTCCTATGGCATTTTTAGGTGAAGTAGATTCTGAAAATAAGAGGACATACATTCTGTAAAAAATAATTAAAATCAAATAAAAGTCATTTTTCTTTTTATTATCACCAGGTACTAGCAATTCTACACAATGCTTCTGATACATTACTCTTCTCTAGTGGGGTGGACCACATCCATTGCCTCCTTCACTCTAGGACATCAACCACTAAGTTACTTCTATACTCATGGAATTATATAGTTCCCTGTTGCTTACCTAAGTAAGTCCAAATTCCATGATGTGGCTTCAACATGCCTTTCTAATCACTCATAACATAATGCTACCTCAGGGATGGCCCCAGAGTTTCCATAGGAAGGGCTGGATGGCAGCAATCTGGCTGGAAATGTTGCACGAGGATTTGTTTTGTAGCTATGTTTGCCTTTTCCTTTTTTCATTTGGCACTACTTCTGACTACTGTTAGAACTCTGATTCGAAGTCATAAGAGAGAACATCCTTGTTTTGTTCCAGATAGACTTGTTTTTAAATGGTTTGTCAGGTTATGGGATGAGGGTCAGACAGCCCTCACAAGATGACATGGCAAGTTTATACTTCTCCTAGTTTTCTAAAAGGTTATGTAGAACTGATAGGATTTATTCCTTTACATTATCAAAGAATTCACCAGTGAAGTCATGCAGGCCTGAAGTTTTCCTTCTTGAAAGAGAATTCTGAAATTTGAATTTTGATTACAAATTCAATGTCTTTAAATTGTATGAAGTATTTAGATTTTCTATTTCTTCCTAGGTTTATATGAATGTTCTATTTCTTCTTGTAATAGTTTCATGTTAACTTGTCCATTTCACTTAGATGTCAAATTAGGAAAGAGTTATTCATGATATCAAGGTGCTTGTAGAATATGCTGTAATGCCATTTTTTTACAATTTCTGATTTTAGCAATTTGCATTTTCTCTCTTTTTTATTGATGAATTTATCAATTTTACTAATCTTTTCAAGGAACTAACTTTGAATTTGTTCATTCTCACTACTGTTTGTCCAATTTCTGTCCAGCTGACTTTTCAGTCTCTGTCCCCCTTACATCAACTTACTCTGCACTTCATTTGCTTATTTTTCCTTTCCCATTATCAATCTCTGGCTGAGAAAGTAGTCAGCTTCACATTGATGCCTGGCTGCTTACATGATGAAGAGTCATTTTGCCATTCATTCCCACTTGTCTTTAGGGCCTCTTTTTCAGTTTCATAAGAGACTAAAATTACCCATAAAGAACTGAGTTTGGATAAGTACAGGAAAGACTGAGTTAGTGCAGTTGGGCATTGCGGTGGGTAGGTGAAAAGTGGAGGGAGGGATAGGCTTTGATGGATAAAGTAGGTTAAAAAGAGAGGAGAAAAGGGAGCCATCACATAAGAAGGCAAACAACAGGAACTTGCTTAGGCTTGCATTTTTCCCATGTGCTTTATATGTTTAAATTAGGCAGTGAAAGTTGAAACAGACCCCAGAGGAATCAGGGGTAATAATTATATGGCCACAGAGTCCTTAAGTCTTTCCAAATCCTAATATACTGACAGAACTAAATAGCAAAACTAAAAACAAAAAAACAAAAAACCATTAATAATATTTATAAAAAAATACCAACTAGGTGACCAGCTATCCACAGAAACCCCCAAAAAGTAACAAGTGGGAAGAAACCGTCAGTAGTCACAAGACCTGCATGATATCACTATATGTGGGAACAAAAGCAGACAGAAGTCACAGAGCACCTGACTTTTGAAGGACCTAAAAACTAGAAAACACAAGGTGCACTGTACTGATTTGAGAATGGGCAACCAAATCTGAAAGGGGTTTCATTGACCCAACAATAGTGATTACAAGAGATATGCAGTGAGAACTAAAGTCTGGAGTAATCCAGTTTCCATGATCTCTCGAAAGAGACTAACCAGGGAACACTTCCTTGGCAAGCCCCCACACTTAGGAGAAACTATTGAGAGTGGATGGGCACAATTGATGGTTAATACAATACACATCTAAAAACAGAAAATCTGAAGTCAAGATGTGTTTATCATTGGCAATGAAAAAAAATCTTGACAAAGCTTCTCTTAAAATAACAATAGTAAACAAGACATTTCAGGGAAGATAAATTTAATTCATTAGTTTCTGTTTCTCCTACTTACTATTATATACATCTTGACTAGCATTGTGCCTGGTACATCATAGCATGCCTAAGATATATGTTTACTGATTAAGTAAATTAATTAAAGTCAGTGGTTACGTAACTGAGATGTATTTAGGAGATACTGTCAAATATAACAGGAGTCACGAAAATCACAATTTCTACTCTATTTTGGTAGAGAATTAGTTATGACTCTAATAGATTCTTATAGACTATCTGCCTCAAATTCTTCATTCAAGTAAAAAAACCCCTATATATTCATAGTTTTCAAAATATTCACCTTAATCAAGCAATACCACCTTTAAATACTGAAAATTTTGGAATACACAAATCTATAACACATGTTCGGTGTATTCCAAAGTTGAGTTCTTTGATTATCCACAACCAAATAACTCAAACCTATAGAATTAAAAGTCCCTGAATGTTGAGCCCAGGAATCTTCATTTTTAAAAAGTTACACTAGAGATTCTTATGAACACTAAAATGTAAGAACTGGTGCTTCAAGTACTTGCTAGCTATTCTATCACTGCACTAACTCAAGTAGTCCTTGGGACTCAGTCTTACTCTTTTTTCTTCTTAGTCATGCATCTCATTAAATTATTGACAGGGATCACTGAGCATCAAAGAAACATCACCTTGCTGAACTGCGTCAATATTGAAGTATTTATACTACTAATAATCTGAATGTAAATTCTGACAATAGATTTATTTTACCATTAAAAAAAGCATTTATGAAACATCTAATCATTTGCAGCATTTCTTGTGCTTTTAAGGAAAAATACATCTATCTACCCAACCATCCAACCAACCAACCAACCATCCATCCATCCATCCATCCATCCATCCATTATCTAACTATCAATTGATCTTTATACAGTATATTCTCTTGGCCAGGAACTAGCTCAGCTCTAAGATGTGGACCCTAAAATCTACTACATATTTCTAGTATAGATACTTCTTTCCTTAAGCTTCCTACTCCTTTAAGAAATGTCCACATTAATATAACAGGCTACTTTCATAAGATACTCATTCCACTTCAGAAATAAATAAATGAATCTGCAGTGGTTTCTGCCATATATAAATATCATGAATTAGAGAATATCAGATGAATAATGTACATGATAGTACTTGTTTCCATTTAAGCATTTTGTGATCCTGCTGTGTAGCATCTTGCTCAGCAGTCAAAAATACTCATTTGAGAAAAAAGGTTTCTACATTGGTGTAAAACCAAGATGTGATTTCTTTTCCATTCTACAATGTCTATCATTTGTCAGGTTGGTATATTTTAATAGCTTCCCTCCCCCCCACCAAAAGGCATTTCTGAGGCACTGCTTTCCAAACTTCCCCACTAAGGAGTAGTGCAAAAAGGTAAAAATATTGAAGCATGCTCAAAGTCATGGTAGGAATGGAATACATTTGAGTGTTCAAGACGGAAAGAGTGGACAGAGGTTCCCCACACACTTTTGTTCCCAGCAATGTTACATACTTGAATGGTTTTAAGAGGAAGTACTATAATTATAGTCCTTCTAGTTCTCAAAGGGGTATAATTTCATATTGTATCATTCTTTTTGTTTGTGTGTTTTAGGTCTCTTTCGCTCAGAGATTAGAAGCTATAACTTGTGAAAGATGCATGCAGTATATGCCACCATGTTAAATTAGAACATTTCATAAATGTCATCTGAATGGCACAACCATACAGTATAGTCTTATTGTATTCTGCTGTAAAATTAATATAGTAGTTATTAACAAGATGGTATTTTGACTTTCTCAAAATGAAATATCTCAGTAGCATTTAAAAAGTATTTACAACATGAGTAAATAAATTTTCTATATCTATAGTTAATGGTATATAGAAATATGCTGTTGAGAAAGTTAGCTTCTTTAGTTTAATGATCATTTGTGTTTTATTTTTGGTAAAAGTGATCAAAGTTGCTGTGAATTTACACAATAGAATGGCTGCTTACTTATGTTACTTTGTTGAACCAGTGAAAAAGTAAATCCCAAATATACTGAGAAGAAGATGTCTAGATAAGATGATAAAAAAGCTAAATAAATCGGCCTTAAAAGGAAATACCTTTACACAATATTCAAATTAGTTTATGTGTAAGATAATAAGCTGAATCTTTGGTATAAACCAAGCACTAGGGAACTATATTACCTCTTCAGTATCATCAAAATCTCCATTTGAGAATTACATTGGTTCCAAGAAATTAACTTGCCAATTATGTACACATTTTTATTTCCTAAATATTTGGAATTTTTTAATAGTATTAAATTGGTAGGATTTGAAATAATGATCCTGAAACAAATGGATGTGTTTCCATTGTACTTTTAGATAACGTATGTAAATACTAAATACCCAGAGGAGCAATCATCTGTGTGTTCCTCTTCTGTGCCAGTGCTGGGAACAGGTGTTTTAGTATCTCAGCATCTCTAACCTCAAGCTGAGTTTTGGAGACAAATAACATGAGTTTTAAATTTCTATTCTACCCCATTATTACTTGTGTGATCTTGAAAGAGTTACCTAATCTCTCTGAGGCTCTGTATCTGTAATTCCACAAGGGATAAATTAATAACTCCTTCACTAACTTTGGTAAGGACTGAATAAATTGACTAAAAGTGCTTCACATAATCCTTCACACATGACAAATGTATAACAAAAGGAACCTATGAGATTTTACAGACTAGTTTTGTCCTCATGCATTTTAAGCAATATGTCAACTACCTGACAATCTGTTTTACACATTTCAAAGTGTGGCCCTCTCCTACATAGCACCAAAACTTCATGCAGGTAGATCAAGGTGGAGACCAGTCCTTCAGCTCTCCAGGAGCTTAAATATTCCCCAGTCCTGCATGATGCTGAGGAACCTAGGGTCCTTGCCACTGGTTCACCCTTGATGCTGGGAGTGCATCTGACTCTGGAAATGATCAGCATATTAATCTGGCAGGAGAAGGGAGGCTGCCTATAATCTGTCCTGAATGAATCAGTATCATAAACACACACACACACACACACACACACACACAAAGCATCAGTGATGTAGTGACTGTTTTTTTAAAACAAACTTACCATACATTTATCTATATTCATATCTAAATAAATGTTTTCATTTATTAATCATAACCCCAAGAAGATACACACATGCCTTGAAACACACACACACACACACACACACACACACACACACATCCATCCTATGGTGGTTACCATTGCTAAAAGTCTTAAAATACTCATATTTTGAAACTTCCCTTAAAATTTATGGTGCCTATGCACTATTGTTCTTTATGCTTTCCTCTTCATCTGGGAGCACCTAGAGAGGCCATGATTATCTTTTCATTCACCTGTCCCTGGGCCTTCTTTCTTACGTGCTCAAAAACAAGTACAAAAACAAGTACTTGCATGCAAGCTGGTTCTCCTCCCACCCATATCTAGTCCTCTTTTGCTGACATATGCCAACACAGTTTTAGCAGACCAGCTTCCAGTGGGACCTCTGCCACTAAACAGGGTTTATCCCCAGGCAGGCACTGCCTCCAATATTAATGGTCTGATAATCCCAAGGTTCTGATGAGGTACTATATCCTCAGGGTTTCTATTAAACAGAAGCTACTGTGTTCCATATATAGAAGAGAACATCCTTCTTATTCTTGGGCTACCTTCTGTCATGTGGACACTGAGCAGAGATGGCTGGCTCTTCATCAAGACTCGTTCTCCTCTTTCATAGTACACAGTTGTATTTAGGAAGTGGATCCCTAGCTGGGGACAATATTTTTCTACCCTTCCACCGAACTACTATAGGCATGTAACTAGCTCTCACCAACAGAATGATAACAGAAGCGATGTACGCCTTTTTTGGACAAAGACCTTCAGGAGGTGAAAGTTATTTCTCCACATTGCCTTTTCCTTTTCTAGAGGAAGGCAGAGCCAGACAATGGAAGTA
The DNA here is from genome assembly GCA_004024625.1 of Mellivora capensis. Lineage (NCBI taxonomy): Eukaryota > Metazoa > Chordata > Mammalia > Carnivora > Mustelidae > Mellivora > Mellivora capensis. The sequence goes on from PISX010014562.1 coordinate 31,881, forward strand.
GGCTATGTCCCTGAACTGTCTTCTGTAGGAGAGCCACCAACCAACCGGGAACTTGGAGAAGTTCTGTGAACAGGAAATAAACTCCTATATTGGTTGGACCACTACCGATTTGGGGATCAATTTGTTATATCTGTTAGTTTATCCTAACTACTATCAAGTAGTAAAACAATGGACCTTGTATCCTATTATCCTACACTCATTAATTAAACAAATATTCAGCATCCCTTCCAATTCTATTTTCACTGTTGACTCTAGCCCTGGGGTATTAGTATTTGGTCATGTTTTATACCGTAGCCCTTGGGAGAAGATAATTCCCAAGGAGATGCCAGGTGTGTTCAAACCTATGTAACTCAAAGTAGTCTGAAGGTGGGAACCTAGCCTCAGTTATAGCTCCATCCATTTTACCTCCAACAAGTTTGTACAAGCATTTATTGATATATCAGATCCATGTTTCCCCTGTTTTTCCATTTATACCCTAGCACTTTTGTTCTTATCCTTGACATCTAGCCCTCTACATTCTCAGATTAGTCAATTAATACTCAGCTTTCCAGCTGCAAGAGAAATATTACTCATCTCTCCTTAAGTCTCTGAATGAGAGACCACAAATTTGTCCAAGTTTTCAAGTCTTTCTTTAAGTTCTAGATAAACTTCCCATCTTTCATATCCTTCACCAAACTAATGTTTATAGCCAATATCCATACATCATACTATTCACGGTCACACTTTTCATATACTGAGGAAATGTGTGCATTATTTCTGTTTTTACACCTTAACATGTGGGTAACACAAAATATAAGGTAATATATTTCTGGAAAATTCACACAGTGACTTTTGGACATGTTGTGGTAATTGATGACAAATACCTAGTTCTGAGCAGATGAGAAAGCACTGATGAACTGCAGGAAATGGTACATTATGTAGAGAAAGTATATTCTGCTCCATTTTTTAAATGTATTTCCTTGAAAATTATCCCTTTGGCAGAACAATCAATTTTCATGAGTAGGGTCCTTATTCCTCATGATTCCATCTTCTTTGGGTCGGACCTGGAAATACTTCCTTCATTGATGCCTTTCCATTTCATTTAATTCATTCCAACCCCTAGTCTCCTGCCTTATTAATCTATTTTTTAATGTCTCTTAATCATCTCTCTCTGTTCTGGCTCTATTGCAGCAGTCTACTGATGCCTTGTTGAGCATTACAATCAACCATTCTTCTTTCTTTTTATATAATTACAACTATATTTTCAGTTTTCAGCCAACTTTCAGATTCCCTTAGTGGTTGTGGGGTTTTTTTCTCATTTTTTTAATCACTTAGTTTAGATTCTAATTCTGAGGACACAGCTTAGAGTACAATTCGACTATAATTTAACAGAGGCTCGATTGTATGGAAAATCTAGAAAACCATTTGCTTTTAAGATAGGATTCAGAAGACAGAACAGAGTAAGCCCATTCCTGTCCAACTGTATACACTTATGCATAAGAACACACTCATGTTTACCCCCTTTCTCTCTGACACGCCTACATCCCACTTCTTTTGCGTATACATCTTTGATAGTGTTTTAGCAACTTGGTTATTAAAAAGTGGTCCATAGATCAGCCACAATGGCAACACATGGGGACTTCTACAAATGCAGATTCTTGGTCCTCAATCTAGACTTCCTGAATTAGAATCCGCCTTCTCAAAAGACATCTGAGATACTGACAGGCACATGAGAAGTTTGAGAAACACCGCTCTGGGTGATCTCCCATGTCTTGACTGTTACAGCTTAACTCATGGTTTCTCAGATCCAAGAACACATAAAGGTCAGGGGCAGAGAAAGGGTAGATTGGAGCCAATTTACTCCCACCTTGGATAAGGAGCAGACTGGGCTCTCTCTATATATGTACATTAAGAATGAGTTCATAGACCCTTTTCCAATACCTCAGAATGCTTCTATTTTTTTATTATTTTTATTTTATTTTCTTAAGCATCATCTGGGTATGAGGCTCTATCTAGTTCTTCTAAACTTAAGTCATAGTAGATGAGAAAAAAAAAAGAAAGAACAGTCAATTTCTAATTTAGAAAAGATGTCAAGTAACTCATGCATTGACTTCAAAAGAAACAAGAAGGAAGTTCAGTTACATCCTGGGAAACTTGCATTATAAGTATCTGTCCTAATAGCCAAGGCTGGTTTTAAGATAAATGGACCTACTTTTCACCAGCATAGTGAATTTTCATCCTTTTTTAAGCTCACATACAGCTTTTAGGTCTGATGAAGGTACTGAAAACTCTTCCCTCAGAGAAACATAAACAAACAAATAAATACACAGACACACTACTACATAAATTTAAAGTTATATATGGATGGTCTAAAACTTATCCATGGTAGCCCAGGGATCCAAGGACTCTATATTAAGGACTCCACAATAATAGCAATGACTCTTTTCCATTTTCCCCTCTCCTATTAATATTAATATTAATACTATTATTATGCTTTAAATGTTCGATGTGTCTTGACTTTGGCATCTGTATTTTTAGGATTTAGTAACTCAGAGCATTACTTCATGCCATACTCAAGATCTTGGCACTCACATGAGGAAGAATTATAACATTTCTTATGGAAGAATAAGGCAAACATGCCATATCTTTTGAGATTGGATTGAGTTTCAAATGACAACTGCCAAAGGGAAAGTTCCCTTCCAGAACACAGAGTGCACGACACCGTCACTCAGGCCATTTGGGGCTGGCTTGATTCCTAAGTTATTATAACAAAATGAGACTTGAACTCCTGCCTAATTTCCTTGTATGCTCCCTAATATTATTAAGGATTGCAATTGCATGAATTTTTAAAATGTCCTTGAATTCAATTTTTCAGTTTATAATTCTGACATTGTTAACAACTTTTTTAGTATGTGTTCTGCTATCCCATTGAAAATGACAAAAAACTCACATTTTTAAGAAATCTTTTATTAGATTATTTAGCCAAGATGTATTTGACACTATATTTCCATACCTAATAATAATCCATATTCTTTCTGTCTGTACTTAGAACATAAGAAAATAATAAAATCAAGGTAAATATGAATGTGGTTTAGAGATAGTGTGATGGTTTTAAATTCACAAAACCATTCTATCACTGTGTCTTCTCCCAGATTCTTAAATATTCCTCTCTGTCTACATAGCATATTCAATGAAAATTCTCTTTATTTCTGACTATAAAAATTACCAACAAAGCAAATTAGGGAGAGAAAAAAGTAAAAAGAAAAAATGTTTTCAAAACAAAGAAAATTTGTTAACATTTTAAGGTATGTATTTCCTTTTATTCATTTTTAAACTAGATTTTTGTACATGGAAAATATTATATGGAAGTATCTCTTATAGAGCTTTTTTTCCCTCCTGTCCTTAATCCCACTCCTGAGATCAAAGTACATGTTTTAATAAATGTCAATGTTGTTTTTCTTCTTAGCACAGAATATATCTCATTGAGTGTGTATACTACATTTATCCATTTATCAGCTAATGGACATTTGGATTATTTCTACATTTGATTATTATGATTAATGTAGCAATGAATGTTATGAACAAGATTACGTAAGGATATATATTTTCATTTTGTTTGGGTATATACCTAGGAGACAAAGTACTGGGTCATATGGTAACTCTACATTTAATATTCTGAAAAACACAAGACTGTGTTGTGAGGGTGTGAAATAGTAATCTAACTTCATTCTTTTGCATATGGATATGGAATTTTCCCAATATCATGTTGAAAAGACTTTTCTTTCTTCATTGACACCCTTGTCAAAAGTCAGCTGAATGTAAAAGTGAGGATTTATTTCTAGACTCTCAATACTATGCTAGTGATTGATCGATCTTTCTATCATCTATCTATCCATCACCTCCTTAAACCACATTACACTGTCTTGATTACTGCAACGTTATAGTTAATTTTGAAATTGGAAAGTGTGAGTCTTCCAACTCTTTTATTTTTTGAGATTGTTTTGTCCATTTTTAAGTGCCTTGAATGTCCTTATAAATGTTGGCAAAGAAGCCAGGTAGGCTTTAAGAGGGCTGTGTTGAATCTACAGATCATTTTGTAGAGCATTAAAATATTAAGTTTCTAACATATGAACATGTATATCTTTCCATTTACTTATGTCTTTAATTTCTTTCAACAATATTTTGTATTCTTCAGAATATGTTTTAGACTTCTTTTATTAAATATATTCCTAAGTATTTTATTCTTTTGATGCTATTTAAATAAAGTTGTGTTCTTAATTTCAAGAATGTTCATTGCAAGCGCGTTGATATACCACTAATATTTGTATAATGATCTTATATTCTGCAAGCTTGCAGAACCTTGCTATTTATTGGTCCTGATAGCTTTTTCATTAATTCCTTGGAATATTTTTGCCTACAAGATTATGTTATATACAAACAGAGGTAGTTTTATTTCTTCCTTTTCAATCTGGATGACTTATATGTATATTCAATCTGGATGACTTTCATTTTCTTGCCTAATTTTCCTGGTTAGAACTGGCAGTACAATGTTGAATAGAAGTGATAATAGGGGAAACTGTTTTCTTTTTCCTGATCTTAGGGAGAAAGTACACAGTTTTTCACTGAAGTATGGATGTATTATTTTTAGATCTCCACTGGTTATTTTTTTGAAAACTAAATAACATACTTAATAATACCTACTGACTTTCTACTTTAAAGATAGAGACAATAATGTATGTTAAGTCTCTTCTATTTCTCCTTTTTAATTCATTACCTTCAAATTTATATCTATCCATCCATGTACAGAAATTCAATTTTATATTATTTTTGTTTCATTTTATAGCCATTCTGTCTTCTATTCTTTGCCTATTGGTTGAGCTTTATACCCAATATAAACAAAATTGACTGCCATTTTGGCATATAAATGTTATTATCACAAAACAAAAAAAAATGATTTAAAGAATAAAAATTCAGCAAATATTTAATTAAAGAAAACATGTTTCAAGACTGTAAAGATCACAGATTCTTTTAAAATATATTTTGACTTATACTTACTTCTTTGGATCATAATTGTGTTATTTCTTATGTTTAATACTGCCCCCTCTTTATTGCCTTTTCATTTTCTTAAGATATTCTTTTGAAAGCAAAAATTTAATGCTGATGAGGTCTAGCATATCAGTATTTTTCTTTTATGGATTATATAGTGTCATGTCTAAGGGCTCTAAAAAGGCCTTATGTCCCCCCAATTTTCTCTTTTGTTATACCTTAAAAGTTGTATTTGTTTACATTTTACATTTTAATCTCTAATTCATTTTGTGTTGATTTCTGTGAATATGCAGTCTTACAGGGTCATTTGTTGAAAGACTATCTTTCCTCCACTGAATTACTTTTGTACCTTCATCAAAAATTGGTTGATCATATTTATGTGGGATTTTATCTGATTTCTCTATTCTATTACATTGAATTATTTGTCTGTCCTTCCCCAACACCACACAATCTTGATTAACATAACTATAAAATAAGCCTTGCAATTGAGTAAAATGATTCCTCCCATTTTATTCTCCTGTTTAAGGTTATTTTAGCTACACTGAAACTTATATGCAAATGCTATATTTTATCTTTAATATACAAATATAATAAAAATATTTAAAATACTGTATAATATTTATAAACATTATTTCTAAAATATAATATCTTATAATATTTCCATATAAATTTTAGTGTCCTATTATCTATTATCTACAGAAAGATCTTTTTGGGATTATGATAGGCATTTTCTATAATAACTTGTATATTACTTTGCAAAGTATAACTTGTATGTTACTTTGTCTGGTTTTGATATCAGGATAATACATACTTTCATGAAATGAGTTAAGAAGTCACTCCCCCTCTTTGATTTTGCTCTAAAAGATACAGACTTCATGTTAATTACTCTAAATTTTTGGTAGAATTTTATAGCAAAATAATTTTTTTTTGTAAATTTTAAATTATGAATTAAATTTCTTAATAGTTGTAGGGTTATTCAAATTATTGATCTCATAATGGGTGAGGAGGCAATTTATACTTTTTGAAAAAGTGCTCCATTTCACCAAAGTAGTAAAATGTATGTGTGTAGAATTGTTGGTAGTTATTTCCTTATTATACTGTAATGTATGCAAGGTGTATAGCAATACTTCTTATTTCATTTCTGTTACTAGTAATCTGTGTTTTCTCTTTTTTGTCAGTCTTGGAAGAGGCTTGTAAATTTCATTTATCTTTCCAAATATCCATTTTTTTCATTGATTTTCTTTATTTTCTGTTTAAATTTTATTTTTAACTTAATTTTATTTTTTTTCAGTGTTCCAAAATTCATTGTTTTGATTAGCTTTATGATATCATTTATTCTGTTTGCTTTGAGATTATTTCATTCTTCTTTTCCCTATTTCCTGAAGTGGAAATTCAGATTATTGATTTGAGACTTTAATCTTTCTTAAGCCAGTACCAAATGGTATAAAATTCCCTTGTATCACTGTGGAAATTGTCTTTGTTTTTTAAATTATTTTTTAGAAATTGTCTTTGGTAATGATTCTTCTACTACCCAGCTTTCTAATCAGACATACCATTCTTTTATTAACACACTATAGGCCCTCTGAAGTTTTTCAAATCTTTATTTTGGCCTACTTTATATTTGGCTTTTATTTAATGTTAGAGCAGTTTTTAATGTATGCTGAAAGTTATAAAACCAATATATTTTGCCTTGAACTTAGTATCTTCATGCTTTAACTTAATTTTTCTTTACCTAGATTATGAGCTTACATTCCTAGCCAATGCATTTTCAATTATTTACAAGGGAATATGTAATTATTAAAAATTAATACAATCATTGAATTGATTCTTTAAAGTAAATTTGTCCTTTATATATTGTTATATGTTAGTAATATCAGAACAAGTAAAAAGCTCCAGCTGATACCACATTTAAATACAAAGCTGCTTTTTCTGGCTTGAGGTAGGCTATGCTATACAGCCCCAGGTCAGTTAGAATCTGTGTTCATGTAGGTCAAACTTCAATATTTGTAATAATGTTTAAAAAAGTATAAAATTATAAAAACCCATTGTATTGTTAAGAGAGAAGTTTGGAATAAGAAATTTACAAGTAGGGCTATCACAATTTCCATTTGTATCTATGTGTAAGTGACCTTTGTTATCCTATCTTCTATGGAACTTAGGAGGGAAACCATTCTTATTTAATAACTTTTATTAATATCAATTCACCAATAATACTAAGACACATACTTAGTTCACTTCCTAGTTTACTTGGAATCACCTCCCTCTCAATATTTTTGACAACTTTAAAATTAAAAATAAAATGAGCCTTTCTTATATGCAAAGGACCACCTACATACATAGCCTTATATTTCTTTTTTTTTTAAGATTTTATTTATTTATTTGACAGAAAGAGAGAGAGTGCAAGTAGGCAGAGAGGCAGGCGGGGGTTGGGGGGGGGGAGCAGGCTCCCCGCTGAGCAGAGAGCCCTCTCAGGGTCCTGGAATGGAGTGGGGCTCCATTCCAGGACCCTGAGATCTTGACCTTAACTGAAGGCAGAGGCTTAACCCACTGAGCCACCCAGGCACCCAATAGCCTTATATTCCATATTCAAAGTTGCACAGGATCATTTCTAAAGCAGCTGTCTCTTAGAAAAGCAAACACACAGACTTAAGACTTCTTGATAAATACATACCTCAATTTTACTGGTAGAACACCTCCCAAATTAGTTTCTGAAAGTGAGCAATTCTTTACCTTCAATACTGAAAACTCACCTTATCACAAAGGAAGCCACTGTTCCTGGTGCCCACTTTATCACAATCACAGGGTTTGCAAACATCCATGGCGGAAGGATCTGCTCCAACTTGTCGGAAAAAGTAATCCTTACATAACTCACAGTTCCTTCCTGCATCAGAGAAAGGTTATGCATTATGACTTCCAATTCATTAAAATCAGCCGCATAATTCAAAATTAAAGACTGTATTCCTATGAGGGAATTCTATAATTTTCGGGACGTCCATTTTAATGCACCTTTCATCTCTACCTGCCAATTTAGTGATCCAGAGCATATGAAACAATGAACCTGTTACAAACTATGCTTTACTTCATTAAACTCCCATCTGTTATATAATACCACACTTCTAAAAAGCTCTGCTTTGTTGGGGTCCACACATTTTGAAAGAGTTTGTTTTTAAACTTAAAACTTTTTTTTTTATTTCTAGGACAAGGCACTTAATCTAAATCAAATATGAGAAATGTTTATGTGTGAGGTAGATGATGGTTATACGGTTGGAAATAAGTAGGCATGTAGTATCAGAAATACTTTTCAAGAACTAAATCTTCCTTAAAAAAAGGATACTGTTCTAAATATAATTTATTATTCTATAGTTAACATTATTAAAAGCAAATGTTTCTCTGCTTATGGCCATTATTTTTTATTTCAAATAGCAAAATAGAAATTCCATGTTTAGATATATTAGAATTATGAGATAATTCCCATAGTTTGATTTTTTTTATTTAGAAATTTTTTCTTGCCATTTTATATAAGAAAAAAATCTGAATTATAAGGGGGTTCTAAAGTAAATGTGAGTAGCATATAAGACCACTGAGAGAAGCTAAAATAAAACTCAAGACTATTAATTCTACTTTAAACACTATGTACTCTACTCTGTTCAAATATTACTAAAATTGGCTCAATATCAGAAGACTATAGAAATAATCAAGTGAAAAACATTCTGATGGATATTGGCCATGGACTAATTAAAATAAATGAATTTATAATATTTCTAGAATATTTCTATTTGCATATACTGATGATTCCTGAATTTCTATCTCTAATCTAGAAATTTCTTCATTCAATGAATATTTATTGTGTGATTACCATGTTACAAACACTGTACTAAGTGCAGAGAAATACAGTAGCAAGAAAATACACATTGTATCCCTTTCACAGAGATTTCTTACAATCTAGTGGGGTAAGATGAGTTCTAATTAAATAATTATAGGAATAAATATGCACTTACAAACTGTGATACACATAAGATGTCACTAAAATATATAGATGATGCTGATTTATTCTGAGGCATCACAATAAGGTTTTTCTCAAGAGAGGGTTTTAGAACTGTTTCCAGCTGCCCACAAGATTTTCTCCTATGTCTCTTGGAAACACTGTGAACATTTCCAAAACAAAACTTGCCATTTTCTCCCTAAGTTTTGATCCTTTTGTGTTTCCTATCTCAATGTCTGGCACTAACATTGACCCTGTTGCTCAAACTAGAATGTTAGGATTGAGTCTTGACTCTTTCTTTTCCTTACCTACACCCTACATTTTGCTCAGAAAATGCTTGTACTTCCCATTCCACATATCTCTTGGATCCACTTCTCTCTTTTCACACCACCTTAAATGTATTCAAACATTACTTCTTACCTGGACTACCACAGTACCTCAAACCACTTTGGCCCTCTCCAATCCATTCTCCACTTTATAACCGGATGTGTCTTTTAAAAACATAAAACTTGTTATATCTCTTTCTTGTAAAATACCCTTAAGTGTCATCTATTAACCTGAGGATAGAAGCCAAAATCTTAATCATATTCATAGAGCCTTCTAGATCTGGCCCCTGCCTTCCATTTTAGTGCTTGTCTTACAATCTTCCATTTGTCCTTCCATCAGTTCTTTCAGAGTTCCATGTTTCTTTCTCCTCTAGGCCATTGCTCATCTGTTTCTCTTACTAGAGACCTTTTGTCACCATGCCCCTAATTCCCCTCCTTCTCGCTATTCTACCTGATTAACTCCTACTGCACTTGTCCTATCTTAGAACTCATCAGAAAACTTTGTAACTGTTCCTTTAATAGTGTGTCTTTCCTACTATGTAATAATCCACACAAAGACAGGAAAATTCATTATCTTGTTCATCTTTATATTCACAGCACCTAGCCAAGTTCTGGTGACATTTTAGGTCATCAATAATTATCTAATAAATCCATTCATGCTTCAGAGTCATGCATTTTCAAATCCATCAGACTTGGGCCATTATATTTTACAAATTGAGATACTTCCTATTTCTGCTTTTAACACACCAGCCCTTCAGAGAATAGTAATTTTCAATGATGAGTCAAAATGCTGTATGCTTTTAGAACAAGACTTTGATAATCATCTTGTGCATTTAATTAGCATTTTTAAAAAAAGAATGTTCCCAGATTACTAGGATTCTTGCCAAATCTGAACAAACATAAACATCACTACATGAAAATCCAGACATAATAGAAGATCAAGGTCACACAAAGAAACTTAAGGGTATGCATACTCAAACAAATAATCCCTGAGTTTTCCAAAATATATTCATGATTTAATCAAATAGCCTGTACTTTAGGAAAAAAAAAGAAATTTCTTGAAAATATGTAGTTGAAGGTAAGAGTGCTATTTCTGAAAACTACCTAATTATTTGGATTTATGAAGACTGAATGAACAAGCCTTACTATCCTAACAATATTATTTTTTAAGTTTTTATTTAAATTCCTGTTAGTTAACATACAGTGTAGTATTAGTTTTTCAAGTGTACAATAGAATGATTCAGCACTTCCATACAACACTGGGTGCTCATCACAAGTGCACTTCCTAATCCCCATCACCTATTTGGCCCATCCCCCCACCAACCTCTCCTCTGGTAACCATCAGTTTGTTTGTAGTTAAGAGTCTGCTTCTTCAAAATAAGTCAATCAGAGAAGGACAACTATCATATGATCTCCCTGATATGAAGAAGTGGAGATGCAACGTGGGGGGTTTTGGAAAAGAATAAATGAAACAAGATGGGATCAGGAGGGAGACAAACCATAAGAGACTCTTAATCTCACAAAATAAACTGAGGGTTGCTGGGGGGAGGGGGTTCGGGAGAGAGGGGTGGGGTTATGGACATTGGGGAGGGTATGTGCTATGGTGAGTGCTGTGAAGTGTGTAAACCTGACGATTCACAGACATGTACCCCTGGAGCTAATAATACATTATATGTTTATAAATAAATAAAAAATTTTTTAAAAAAGAGTCTGCTTCTTGGTCTTTTTCCCTTTGCACATTTGTTTTGTTTCTTAAATTCCACATGAATGAAATCATATGGTACAGTATCAAAACATTTTCTTAAGGTAGCAATAAGATAATTTAAAATGACATGCATTGTATAACACACATGGGCCTCAAAGGCCAAATCAGACTTTGTTATTTGTTATCTATGATTTGCTAGTTACCTGTTGTATTATGCTCACAATCATCACAGACCCCTCCCCCTCCTCTGTGGTGCTCATATGGAAATGGGTCCACTGAGATATTGTAGTGGCAGCTTCTGGAATGGTTGTTGCATTGACAAGGTTTACAATTGAAAGCTTGACCTTGATCACCTTGGTGGAAAGGCTTATCATTATAAAGAGGCAAGCAGTGATCACACTGAAACAATAACAGAACAATAAAGAAATACAAAGATTCTTTATGTAACAGTCATTTTCATTAGATATAGAACTAATATCAAAGAGTTAAAATCCAGTAATTACTGTTTTTGAAAAAATGCTTTATAAATCAGAAATTAGCATATTATAGGCATAGTAGTACAAAGTGGTAAGCATCCATCCAAGCTGAAACTATGCAAAATGACCTTAATAACCAATGAGGAAAGTTATGATTGTTCAATAATCTTTAATTTGTCAAAACATTAAAACTTGGTTTCCAGTTTGTGATTCCACAAGTAAGGAACTTGAGTCACCACTCTATTCTAACAAGTAAAAAGCTGAGTAGACTGAAAAATCAACAACTCTTTTTGGATCTCTAAAGGGGAAAAACAGGACAAAGAGTACCCAAGACTTGAAGGAAAGACTGACAGGTAACAGGGAGTCTCAGTGACAAAAGCAGAAACTCAGTAGCAGAAGCTTCTGTGGGAACCAATTCCAGGTTGGGGGTGGGGGGAATTTCTTGTACTTAACAAATTGCTGGATGTTTAGTAGGAACAAGTTGAGAACTGAAGACTCTAAGGGGACCTAGTTATAATGGGGGATCTCAAATATTGTGGAGATTTACTTCTGGGAGTTTGACCAGGTTCTCACAGTAAATCTTAGTGGAGTATTTCCTCATACTTCTGGCAGAAAGAGGAAAAAGGGAGCCATTTTGAAATAAATCAGGGCTCACTGTACTTCTCAACAATATCTGCCCTCAGGAGAAATTAGTGAAAGAGCCTAACCTGCTGGGGTATTACCAGAGCCTGACTTAGGGAGGGGAAATACCCAAATCCAGCCCATTCTAGTCATCCTGTCTCACCTCTGAGTGGAAGAGACAAAGTTAACAATCCAGAAGCACAAGCTCACTAAAAGACTGAGACCTAATCACAGGACTATAGAGTGCTTCCCCCACACTTCACTACACCACTAAAGGCTTGTATACAGCAATACCTTTTACCAGGCACATCATCTATCAATGAGGAAAAAAAAATCACAAGGAACACTAAAGGCAAAATAAAACAAAACAGAAACAAATAAAACCACTGCACAATCTGAAAGAATGAGCATCAGAATTAGAAATATAAGGAATGTTGGAATTATCACCCCAGGAACTTAAAACACCCATGCTTAAAATGCCAAGGCTCTAATGGATAAAGTAGACAGCATGGAAGAACAGTGGTTGGGCAATGTAAACAGAGAGATGGAAATTGTAAAAAAAAAAAAAAAAAAGAAATGCTAGACAAAGATCACACAGGAATGAAGAATGCCTTTGATGAACCTGTCAATAGATTGGACTCAGCTGAGGAAAGGATTTCTGAGGAAGATGATACAACAATAGAATCCTCAGAAACTGAAAAGCAAAGAGAAAAAAAAATGAACAAACAAAAGAGACAATGCAAGGACAGTGAGACAACTAGAAAATTTACAACACACAAATAATGGGAACACCAGGAGGAGAAGAAAGAGAGGAACAGAATAATAACAGTAATCCCTGAGAATTTCTCCTGAGAATCTAATGTCAAACACCAAACCTCAGAGCCAGGAAGCTTGCAGAACACCAAACAGGATAAATACTAAAAAAAAAAAAACCAAACAAACAAAAACAAAAACAAAACAAACAAACAAAAACATCTATACCCAGGCCTATAATTTTCAAACTACAGAAAATCAAAGATAAAGGAAAAAATGCATAAAGAGTTTCCTAACCTGTGGAAAGAACAATGGTAGGAATTATATCTAACTTCTCAGAAAACATGCAATTAAGAGGAGAGCAGAACGAAATACTTAAGAGTTGAGAGGAAAAAAAACACCAATCTAGACTTCTGTACTCTCCAAAATTGTCCTTCAAAAGTGAAGGAGAACTAAATACTTTCTAAAAAAAATTTGAGATTTGTTGCCAGTAGAACTGTCTTGCAAGAAATGTTAAAAGTTCTTTAGAGAGAAGGAAAATATTATAGGTCAGAAACTTGGATCAATGTAAAGAAAGGAAGAGCATCAAAGAGGGAATAAATGAAGGTAAAACTTTAAAAAATGTTCTTACTGTCAGTTATAAATATGACAGGAAATAAAAATTATAATAGACTAATATTTAGTAGGCTGTGAATTAACATTTGAAACTTTGAGAATTAAATTGTTTTATTTATTTTTTGTGTGTGAAAAATTGAGTCGCTTGAATCATGCTTGCTTTCTTATCCTATGACTTTCTATTCTGAGAAAGCAGCCTGTCTGTGCCTTGGTGATAGGTCATACTGCTTTGTAAATATGGATGGGCATCCATCATTCCAATCTTCGTGCTGTCACTGTTATCTTCACCCTATTCCTCATAAGCACAGTCCTCATTCTTTTTTTTTTTAAGATTTTATTTATTTATTTGACAGAGAGAGAGAGATCACAAGTAGGCAGAGAGTCAGGCAGAGAGAGAGAGGGAGGCAGGTTCTCTGCTGAGCAGAGAGCCCAATGTGGGGCTCGATCCCAGGACCCTGAGATCATTAACTGAGCCGAAGGCAGCGGCTTAATCTACTGAGCCACCCAGGCGTCCCCACAGTCCTCATTCTTAAGTTAGCCTTTGCTGAGTTGCTCTAGCTGTGTATACAAAGTCTTTCAAATGGTGTCACTGACCAACTATTTCTTCTGTGAAGAAAGGAATACTCAATTCCACTTTTTGAATTTGTGTTTCTGAAATGTCACATGGGTTTATTACTGACAGACTAGGAAGCAGCACAACTACCAAATTCTTTGAATGGATGTGCACTAATCAATCACCAACACACTTTGAAAGAAGAGTCAAGAATGGTCACTGATCATGATATGCACTGTTTCCACAGTAATGTGTAGACTGAAGGGGCAGCAGTTAAACCTGTACTTTATACAATTACTTACCATTAATATACCATAATAACTAATATTCGAAGCATGTTGTTGGAGGATGAGTATTATCTAACTATGGTAACTGAAATTCATGTATATTAGAATTGTACAAAGAGTAAATATTTTTAAAGATTTTCTTAAATATGGCCAAATTCCTTCTAGAAAAATTAAATTCATAATCCCACCACCAGGAACATGAGAATGTCCATTTTATGTTCTATTCAACTTAAAACTGTGATTATGTCTTCATGATTTTAAGAAAAATATTAATCACTCTTTACGTATGTATGCTTTTGGTTACTAGTAAAGATAGTGTTTTTCATCTGGTTCTTGGTCAAATATAATCTTTTTTTGAGGAAACTTCATTTTTGTATTATTTCTGAATTTAATGGATATATCTTTAAAGTTACAACCTATCTAATGATGTTGACTATCTCAGGTAAATTATCATTTAAAAGAAGAATTATCTACCCTAAAATAACAAGATGCTTTTATATAAAAAAATAATAAATATATTGTCAATTTTATTAAAAGTCCTGATTTAAATATTTGACCTATTGAATTTATAAATTATTATTTAGGTTTATTAGTTAATTAGAATTTCTTCTTGCATTCTTAGAATAAACTCAACATCATTTATGGTAAATAATGGTTAAAATTATTTAGGAATTTTACATTTCTATTCATAAATTAGACTGATCTGTGTTTTTATAAAGACATTAAAATATATAAAACCTTAACATTTTAATGGGGAATCAGTGTGTACTTCACCTTATCAAGTTAATTTTAATATCTGAATGATCAGAAAGAGAATTCTTATTTTGTACACACCCTAAAACCTACAGTAGTTTGTCAAGTTACATTATATATAAAATATGATTGATTCAAGAGAAATTTTAAAATAATAGGAGCACCCGGTGGCTTAGTCAGTTAAATATCCAACACTTGATATTGGTTCATGTCATGATTTCAGGGTCGTAAGATCAAGCCCTGTGTTGGGGCTCCATGCTCAGTGCAGTCTGCTTAAGATTCTCTCCTCCCTCTGCTCTCCCCACACTCACACTCACCATCTCTAAAATAAATAAATAAAATTTTTTAAAAATGATATATACATATATAATAGAATTTATGAATTATTTTTCTCACCCCTTGATTTTTTTTGTAAGATACTTAATAAATGCTGAAAGTGTCCAATTTTTCTGAGTTAATTTAAATTATGAATTAGGAGAATCCAACCATGTACATCTCAAAAAGTCTCCGTATCTATTTATAATAATGATCCTTTGCAATTTAAGACTGTTAAAAACTATTTTTATATTTTTGACGACAAAGGTTATTTCCTTTTACTATTTTCTGCAATAAATGTTTAATATTTCAAAACAGTTTGACACATTCAATAATCATTATTGGGACAAACTGCAGTCAAAAGCATTTTTTGCCAGTTATCTCCCTCTACTAATTCATAGTTGAACAAGTTCTTCCCTTAATATTTTTAAAGTTAGAAAGAAAAGAAAATATGTAACAATTTAATCGTCCAATATGTTACTATTATATGGTATTCTGAAATTTTTAGCAGGCAAGCACATAGTTTTTCTACTTAGCTGAGGAAAAGGAAGACAAAAGACAGAGAGGAAATGAGAATGGAAACATAATGGTTCTCCCATCATGTAGTGCTACATTCCAATAATTGGTAATGAATGTGCTCTTCCATTTTGGTCAATTTTTAAAAACCAATATCATATTCTTTTTGAAGTGAGGAAGATTCTTTCTCCCCAAAACCATTTCTCATCTTTTGGACTGGGATAACTTCTCCTTTTCTCTTCTTCTACAACACTCAATACCCTGACCATGCTCCTACTGTTTTGAACCAAAATTATTGGTTTACTCACATGTTCCTTCCAGGAATTTAAAGCTATTGGCTTTTGTGTTCCCTGTGTCATCTATACAGAAGAAGCTTAATAGACAATTGCTAAGCTGTTAACCGAAAATTCACATGTAACTATAACATTAATATCCAAAGTAGTCATCCTTAAGGTAATGTAGAAAGGGGAACAATGGGAACAATTAATACATAGGGTAAGGTTATGTAAAGACTTCAGGATTGGCATTT
Organism: Mellivora capensis; assembly: GCA_004024625.1. Lineage (NCBI taxonomy): Eukaryota > Metazoa > Chordata > Mammalia > Carnivora > Mustelidae > Mellivora > Mellivora capensis. The sequence goes on from PISX010014562.1 coordinate 48,337, forward strand.
ATTAGATGATTTGCAATAAACAACTTAAAAACATAAAAGTCATTTTGTAAAAGATACGGAACAGTCAGAAACAGAATACTGTCAGTTATGGCTCTTTGTCCTCCCCAAAATTAAAGGTGGAGAAATTGACCTCTTTATGTTTTCTTTCACCAACAACAACCATTTGCAAATCAAATTATATAGAATCCAATGTTAGATATCAGGTATAAGCTTGAAGTCAGACATTTTAATTCAATTACTGGGGCTGCCACTAACTGTAAAAGGTAACATGAAATACAGACTGCCTATGTGTTATGTCCTCTCTGAAGCATTTAACATAGGTTATTTCACTGACTCCTTTAGATTTTGAGTAATATAAATATCTCACATCTGATTTCCATTTGTTGATTCACTAGCCCTGCGCTCTCACGTAATTAAGTCTACTCTTCAAGCTTTATTTTTCTCATTTATAACATGGAGGTAATCACACCTGCCTCATAGCATTGCTGTAAAGACCAAGTGCTTAGCAGACTGTCACATAGTAAGCTTTCAGTCAACAGAGCCTACTACTTTATTAAATAAGCGACTGGGGGTCAAAGAGATAAAGTAACATGAAAAATATTATTGGAACAGGAAGCCCTTGAATCTACCTTACCTCTGTGAATCTCAGTTTTTTCATCTCTAGAAGGAAGACAACTCAATTCAATATCTTAATTGTTTTTGACTCAAAATAATCAGGATAAGTAGTAATATTTAAATAATGTCCAACACAAAGCTTGGCACATATTACATATTCGAAATCCGGAAGTTACAAGATGAAGGAGGAGGTAAGAGGAAGAAGATAAGGTTAAAAATCCAACATTGGTGTTGATCTGAAGTTGGAGTGACAGCAGCAGTATATAAGACTGTTCCTGCACAATATATTAACTAAAACCTTTAACAGGGGATTCTGTGATCATAAACGTTCTAGTGCATGGTCTGACTTAGAAAATGTAGCCTACAGAATGGAACAATGAGCAATTAATGACCAAAATTCATTTCTGGTTAATTTGATCACCCATACATTACAGAGGAGGCCTTATCTACACTTATTTCCTAGCAGCCATCAGGTATCATTACATACAACCATCCCTTCTTCTAGTAGGCTTAACTGTGGGGGAGATATGTTCTAACTGGATAAATGGAAGAATAGATGAACACTCATTTTCTGAGTTTCTGGTTTTGGAAGAGAGAAATGAGCTCATTAAGTTCTCTTCCCCAGGTTAATTAGCCATGCAATTAATCTCATTTCCATTTTTTTTTTAAACTCTATCCCCTTGCAAAACTTTGGCCAAATGCAAAATTTTGCTACAAAACAATGCCAGAGCCTATTTTTTCCCCACTTCTTTGAAAGTCGTCTTACAGACAACTTTCCTTACCCCATGGTGGTGCTTTTATTATTCAAGTTATGCTTTCTTGAATAAAAGGTAGTGGAAGTGATGATAGGGAATCTGTGGTTCTGTCCTACTGATTATAGACGCAGTTTGTCTTACAAAGCAACTGCCGGCTGTTTGAGTTTGGGATGTTGCCTACCTGAGTTAGTGGAGGAAATCCAGCAAAAGCCTGCCTCTGATATTTTTATGAAGACAATATTTCTGTTTTTTCTTATTGTGATCTAAAAAATAAATCTCATTTAAGATTTTGTCTTTACTGTTAACCTCAAAGTGATTATCAAAAAGGCTTGTAAATAAGACCACACTAATTACGAGAACAATGCTTCAAAGATATAGTCCTGGCTTTTTTAACATTTAAAATCAAAGGGGAATTTGCCACTGACCTAATGGAATGGCTTGAGTACAAGTCACTGTTACTGGAAATGGCTCACCTCCCTTCTGTGGACAATAAAAAACCTGCAGAAATATTGACATTTTATCTCCTTAAAGAAAACAGCCAAGCTATCATTTACAACTCTCAAATTGAACTTTAAAAAAAATGTATTATCATACCAGGGTGGCAAGAGTTTACAGAAAAAGCCAGTGCAGACCCAAGTCCTAAGATGGTAAATTATTCCTGGTAATTTATTCCTGCCAGGACACTCCATTCAAGCCAACAATTCCAGTGAGAATTCAGAGAAGTACATTTTTAAAACTATTTGAGAAAGACTTTTTTTAAAATTATGAACAAAAAGATATAGTGCCCCAAAGACAATGGTTTGAAAATGTCATGTATCTTCAAAGAAATATAATGAGTAATTGTTTTACAGTGCTTCACTTTTAAGTTTTGAATTGCCATTGATACGTATAAGACATGGAAATTCATAGCAAGAGGAAGGTAACATATAGAGATATATCCTTTAGAGGTCTCCTCAAGATATATTAGGTTTTGTAGAGTTTTTGTCTCCAGATAACATAAAATATTTTGAGAAAATAGTCTTAAATGTACAGACATCACCTTGTCCAAATTGGCATGAAATATAAGCAAAAGTCTATTATTCTTTTTTTTTTTTTTTGGTCCACATACGGACTTGGAGTTTTCTATGATATAGTACTTAATATAAATAAAAATCTGAAACAAGAAGTTATAAATATAAATGAAGAAAAGTACTCAAAATACAGTTTGAATTTAAAAACCAAGTTAAAGATAACATGTAAAGTATAATCTGCCTTCTAAAGAAGTAGATTCATCTGTGGATATGAGTATAGAGCTACAACTTTAAGTAGGTAGAGAGAGATGATACAGATTTATAATAACAATAATAAAAGATCTGTAAGGATATAAACTTAGAGCATTTGCCAAAGTTATCTATGGGCAGTAAAGTTATAGATGACTTTTTATAAGTTTATTTTTTCCACAGAATGCATTTATTACTAATGCATTAAAAATGGAGGGCAAATAAAATGCAACTGCATGGATAGTTACAAGAAAATTATACATAATTTGCATGTAACACTTCACAAAGAAAAGCTAAGAAAATTAAAATGTTCCAGTTTTAAATTATATACAGATCAGCAAGATACTACAGAGAAAATGATTATCTTTTCAAGTACAATGTAGGCTGAGTTTATGAATTAGCAGCAAACAGTATGAATTTTTTACAGATACAAATGTTTCCAAACAACACGATTAATAAGGATTTTGAGAGATGACAGCTGAAATTTCTGTAGTAAAATTTGATTTAAAAGATATAGAACTAAATAACACACTAACAAACTGGCCTTTGATCTTAAGGAAAAATGCTGTGTTACTATCATTTTATGTAGTTTACAAAGACAGATAAAAGACAAGCAATACTGTGTAGTCTATTCTTTGATTATAAAATTTCATGAAACTTAAATTCTTGGTTTCATAATTGTATTTCTTCACAATTCCTTCCAGATAACCCAGAGAACTATGACATAATAGAGTAATGTTTGAGTAGATTATGAGCATTTTGAGCAAATTTTTGAACTCTCCCCATTTTTTTCTATCTTTTCTATCAATGACTTTTAAAGTTTTATTTAAAACTTAGGAATATTTGTGCATATTTTATGCAGTTTCTAAACCAGATGGTTTTCTACTTAATGTTTTCCCAATCTCCAGTTGATCATTTGTCACTTTCAATTATGTATTTCTTCTATAACAACTGGATTTCCCCTGATATGTACCTGAATGCTCAGATTACAAGATTAGACAATGTGTATATCAGAGCTGAGGATCTTTATTACTGATTGATTTAATTGCTTTCATTTTGATAGCATCTTGGGGGCTACTAATCAACCCCACAAAGTTGCAGCCAAACACTTAGATGTATTCAGGCAGGATAGTCATAGAACAATCAATGAATCTAGAAGACACGAATGAAAATCTATTTCATTGCATTATATTGCAATCATACACAATGGCATTTCTGTCTTTTGGATCATTAAACTAGAATAGTATTCTTTTGTTACCATTATACACTAACAAAGACAATATTCCAAAAAACAATTCACAGGTCCAAAAGCATTTGTACCAACTCACACTCATCACTCTCACTTTTGATCCCTTATTTGTGAATAACTTCAACTTTACAGAGAAAATATGAACCTCATATTTACTCAGTCACTTATCCAACAATCTTTAATGACCACTATGTGTTTTTGAAGGAAGAAAGGAGAAAATGTCTTCTTATCCAAAGATACATCAAATCCCTGAGAGGGTGGGGGTGGGGGCAGGGTTTAGGGGTATGGATAATCTTCCTGAAAGTTACAGAACTGATCAACAGACTTAACAAACTCAGGGCCCTTTGAAAACTCAAGCTTAGAAAAATGGCCA
>PISX010014563.1:0-52594 GCA_004024625.1 Mellivora capensis
TTTATAAATTCTCGATGTGGGCAATGAAGGTTATTTTGATTCTTTCTGGATGTATCTTGATATCTTTGTTAAAGGACTCGACTTTCCAGAGATAAAGGGAGATTAAAACTGGCTTATGTATAGGGGTAGTATTGATTAGGGAAAGAGGGTTACTTTGAAGCTTTTATCTATATGTATAATAAAAAAAAAGAAAATAGAAAAGAAAAAGAAAAATACAGGTATATGTATGAAAAAAGTTCAAGTTAAAAGTTTATTATGGAACATGTTGTATTAAACCTCTAGTTGTAATGGTAAGTAGGTTAAAAAAAATTAAAAAGAACAAAAATAGTGAGAACGAATTAAAAATAAAAGTTGTATCTATGAAATACACAGGTTTTAGGACAATACCAGGAGCTTAATATATTGTTTTCCCCTGATATTGGGGTTTTACAGTTTTATGGAGACCCTGTAGTGGTAATTCTCTCATTATTTTGGCTGGCTTTCTCAGAGAGGGGCCTGCTGTGTTGTTTTTTCAGGCAGTCTTGCTTGGGTTGAGTCCTCCTTTCCTCTATCAAGGGGCTGGGCTCTGTGGAAACCGGTTTTTTAGGCTTCTGTACTCTGGAGGGTTTTTTTTTTTTTTTTTCTTTGGTGGCTTTTTGCCACTTTTTGGAGGTTTAGTGGAGAGCAAACTGCACCCAGACCTCCATTTCAGAGACAAGCCTCAGTCTGCTCCCCTCTGGGTGGTCCCGAACACACAGAGCCCCCCCACCCCTGCAAACTCCACTGAGCCGTGCAACCTCCCACAGGTAGAGCACATCCCCAGCCACCATCCCAGGGGTCGCCTGAAGCACCCACTTGTCTCTGCACCCCTTGCCACTAAAACTGCCAGTTATTGGTCCAGGGAGCCCGCTTCTGGTGGCTGCCTTTGCCGGGACTGCTGTCTGGGGTCCAGACCTCAGGTTGCCACCACAGGAGATTGTACTGAGTTCCTTCAGGCTCTGGCTGGGAGAGCCCAGACCCTCAGCTGGGCCTAGAGGCCACTGGCTAGTGCAAGGGTGGAGCTTTCTCAGGTGCAGGCGGGGAGTAGGTCAGACCTGGGTGTTGCAGTGCCCATAAGTTCTAGGGAGTGCAGGCTGCTGCCATCACCAGACTCCCTCATGCAGGGGCGGGAGTGTGCCAGCCAAGCTGTGGTGCAAGCTGTGCAACTCTGCAGGCTCCTCCACACCCTCTTCGGCACAGGTGGTCACTGGCGGTGGTCATCCTGGGACCATGGGTTTAGGCCCAATCCTGTGACTGCCCAATTTCCCCAGTTGCCCCTTAAAATCTTTTGCTCTTTCTGAGTTCTTTTAACCAGACTCCAAGTTAATGCTGGGCCCCAATCACAGGGCGCTCTCATATTGGGGATCACTTTCCAATGGGTTGCTTCTGGTGGCCTCCTCCCCCCTCTGTTTATCCTCTGATATCAGTGGGATTGGTCCCAGTACGCTTTACCTTTCTGCTGGTGTCTTCTGCCCCCCTAATGATCCAGACATGTATAATCCTACATCTCTGGCTGATTTCATGGATGTTCGGAGTGTTCTGGTAGATAATTACCTCACTTTAGGGGACTGGTTAAAACAGGGTCTCCTACTTCTCTGCCATCTTGCCTCCCTTCTTCAGATTTTAGTTGTTGTTATTGCCTCTCCATTGAAGGTAATCTCCATTTTCCTTCAATGCACTGCAGATTTCAAACTCATCTGATGCTGTCATATACTTTCCATGAGTTTGCCAGAGGGCTTTTCCGTGTGTTTGAACCTTATTCTAATTTTCTTTTATCTCCTTAGCTGTTTCTCTCTGTACTATGGAATACTATACAAGCATTCCACAAGAAAAGAAAAGTATAGTTCCAACCAACACATGAAAATGGGTGAAATGATCTTTAAGACAATGTTGCCAAATTGAATACAACCATTAAAGAACGTGGTACATAGTGATAAATTAATTTTATCTTATGCATACCAGTTTGGTTTATGAATAGAAAATCTATTATAGAATTATACTGTATTAAAAAATTAAACCAAAAATACCATTTAATCTTCTCATTAGAAGCAGAAAGTACATTCAATATAAAGTGCAGTGCTGATTAATCATAAAAGCTCTTAAACTAAAAGTAGCAGAAAACTTCTCTACACTGAATAATGGATATATACTTCAAATCTAGTGTAATTATCATATTTAATGTTGGAATGTCAGAAATATTCTTTTTAAAATCAAGAGGACTAAAATATACCAACTCACATTTTATTCTTTATTGAAAGGTGATTTTAGACAATGCAGTAAGACTGTAAAATGTAGTAAAAACCTAAAGTCTGGAAAGAAAGAATAAAAAATGTCATATTTCATTGGTGATGCAATTATCTTCATAGAATATCCAAAATAAATTTGTTCTGGGACAATTAATTTTTTATTGCATTTTGCATTTTTCTATCATAGATAAAAATAAGCTCATGAAGATGACTAAAATCTTAAGATATGAAAAGTAAAGATTTAAAACATTAAGAAAAGAATGAAATAATATATTTATGATTTTGGAGTAGGGAGAGATATGTAAAGCAAGTTTGAAATTTATGCTTGATAAAAAAATGTGGGTAAATTAAATTATGTTTGATAACATACTTAGCAAAAATTGAAGCAAATGTGTTCAGTGCATTTAGCCAAAAAAAATATTTTAATAGATAACTCCTGAAAATCAATTAAAAACAAATAAAAATAATGGAATAACAGGTGTTTTGTTGGAGAAAAAACATAGAAAAAATTATGATCTACTTTATAAGCAACAGGAAAAAATACAACTTTAAAAATCACAATGAAAAGCCACTTTAAGGCATCAATTATAAAATGGAATATCCACTAATTTGAGTTTAATATTCCCTAGTGATAAATTTCAGGCAACTCTTTTTGGAGCAAGATAACAAAGTGAATCTCTATCCTTCTCTTTGAATCCTAACAGATAGTACATGATTTTTATTTCTCTTTTTTCTGTGGGTATTTAATTTGATCACTTGATTAAAGTAGTATTTGCTAGGTTTTACTCTATCAAGTAAATGTTTTCCCTCATGTTATTAATAAGTAACTTTAGGTTAGCTATTTTGAGACTATGTAAATATCCTATACCTCAACAAAATTTCATCTATTGGTTTTACCATCAATTAAAGATTCTTTCATGAAATAACTATTACCAACATGTTTTTCAAATAATGACTTTCCAACCCTGACATTTCATCCACGTGTATTTTTTTTTAATTCTACTTCATTGAGGAGCTTTTCTTTCTACACTATTTATTTATTTATTTATTTATTTATTTATTTATTTTTGTATTTTTGTCAGTGTGAACTCATGAATTATTTTATTCTATAGATTATGAATCTTCAACTTCATTTCATTTAATTTAATGCCACTTCAGTCTGTCTCCTTCTGGCTTGACCTTTCCCCATCCTTTTCCAACATATTTTTACTTTCTGGTTAAAAAGACTTTCTAGGCTCATCTTGTATTCTCTTGCCCAAACCTGGGATCAATATTTTTTCTCTTTCTTTCTTTCTTTCTTTCTTTCTTTCTTTCTTTCTTTCTTTCTTTCTTTCAAAATTTATTTATATTTTAGATAAAGAAAGAAGGGAGAGGGGCAGAGGGAAAGGTAGAGAATCCCAAGGAGACTCTCTGCTGAGCATCAATTCCCATGTAGGGCTCAATCTCAAGACCCTGAGATCATGACCTGAGCAGAAATCAAGAGCTAAATGCTTAACTGACTGAGCCACCCAGGCATCCCCTATTTTTTTATCAGTAAAGCCAGAAAGTTTTAATAGCAATTGTCTCAGTGTTTTCTGTTACAAGTAAATTGTCCAATGTACCTGGTGGTCCCTATCAATTCTTCCCTTCTCTCCAAAAAATTTTCTTAGATTATAGATATAATTTCCTATTCATTGTTTTATTTCTCCACTAAAATAAATTCAATTATAATTATTTGATTATCGTTGCTTCTCTTCCATTTCAACTAATTTCTATTTGACACTTTTTATTTATCTCTCTATTTTATATTTGCTTTCTTAGTCTTCAAACTTACTTTATTAAATTTTCATTGGAATCTATTCTTCACTAAGCACTTTCTAATTTAGTTTTCATTCCTGACACTATTTTGGTATATTTCCTCCTTTCCTCCCTGATTTTAATCTTTTGTTTTCCTGCTTTTTGGACCATTTCTTTGTTTTTGGACTGAAGATCATAGTGATTTTTGAATATTCATTCAAGAATATTTACTTCTCTTTTTTTTTTAGATTTATTTATTATTTTAGAGAGAGAAAGAGCACAGGGAGGTAGGGGCAGAGTGAGAAAGATAATCTTCAAGCAGACTCCCTGCTGAGTGTGTAGCCTAATGTGGCGCTGGATCTGACAACCCTGAGATCATGACCTGAGCCAAAACCAAGAGTCCGACGGATAACCAACTGTGTCACCCAGGCACCCTAAGAATATTTACTTCATTCTGGAGTGTTGTGTTTATTTTCTTTCTCATTAGGGCCACTTTGGGAGGAGACTCTCATTGACTGAAATATTTTGATTCACAGTAGATAGGATTGGATTAGAGGTCAGTAAACTATAGTCAGTGGACAAAATTAGGTCTGGTATTTGTTTTGGTTAACAAGTCTTATCTATTATTTATCTATTATCCATGGCTGACTGTGTATTACAATAGTAGAGTTGAGTAGCTGTTACATTAATTGTATGTCTTACACACCTGAAAACATATATTATCTAGTCATGTAGGGGAAACGTTTGCCAACTTCTGGTGTAGGTGTAAACCACCAACAAGTTAGACTCAGCACTTTGGAGTAGTTCACAAGATTCTAAGTTCAAGAGTGCCCTCTTCCATTAGTGTAAGTACATGAAGCTTCTTTAATGGGTGGTGTTTTCAATTTAGAAATTTGTTGTTCCTTTGGTTTTAGTTTCCTTTTTTGCCCTAAGCTGAACTTGTCATCCCCTTTTTTATTTTATAACTGAAAGTGTGCATCTCTGAATCCTCTTCACCTGTTTTACCTGTTCCTCCACCCTCTTCTCTCTGCCAACCATGTGTTTGTTCTCTTCTCTATGAGCCTGTTTCTCTTTTAGTTGCGGTCTGCTTTGTTTTGGTATTTGTCTTCCTCTGCCTAATGTATTTCACTTAGCACCTTGGGGTCCATGCATGTTGTCTTAAATGGCAGATTTCATTTCAGTTGTTATTTTTTAGTATCCTCTAAATAAATAAAATAAGCATACCTTTACTTTTGGCTTATCAATAAAGATCAATTAAGAAAACATTTATTTACTTATTCTTACATCTCTGCATATCTAATAAGTAAAAGTATTTTTTATTATTTCTAAAAGTTAATTAACATTACATTAAGTCTTTTCCTATCACTTTCTTTCCAAGCTTTAGTTTCAGATTAAATTATCCAAAACTTACTACTAGACACATTGATTATTATTTCTTCGTGTATTGGTTGCCTAGAATTTGTCATTAAGTTGTGTTTTTCTTCTCCAACATGAACTCATGGGTATTATATTCCATGAGTCCTTGTATAATTGAGATTTTTTCTGTTACCTTTGTAGTGTTAAAACTATTGAGCTGAGAATAACCCTCTTAGGATACACTATTTTTCCTTCAGTAAGTTGCCTCATCTGACTTTGTAAAATGCTATACAAAATTTGGAATCCAGACTGAATTTCCCTATTTTAAATGAACACTTTTTGTTTGTTTGTTTATCTATTACTGACTCTGTTCTTTTTTTTTTTGAAATCCAACAATGTAAACCACAGTAGGTTGTTTTTCTAAATCAATGTGTACTTTTACCTAAATGTATGAATTCATTTGTTAATGTTGAGATATCTCAAGGAAACAATGACTCAAATATTGAAATTTATGATTTTGCATTAAGTTCTCTAGTTTAGAAAACTCAAATAAATACCCAAATGTTCTATATTTTACATATACATTTTAAACTATCTATTTAATAATTTTATTCTCTTTCCCCCTTATTCTTCTGGATACTCTATGATTTTCTTAGCTTTCCCCCCTCAGTCATCCGATTTAATTATCACCAACATCTACCCTATTTGTAATTTATATATCAGGTATTAGTTGCTCAATCCTGTCTCCTTGAACTTTGGTTTGTTTCTGTAAGTCTTCAAAGTTCACTTTTCCTCAACAGATTTATTTTACATATTATATCATCTCAGAATTTTAATAATGTAAAGCACATTATGACTTTTATTATATTTCCCTATTCTTCTTCTAAAATTAATTATCACCAATCCCTTGTATGCTATATAACTCTACTTTTCTATTTCTCCATATGTTATGTCAACATAGGTTACTTTATGTTTAACTTCATTTTCCTCTGTGGAGTTTTCTTTGTCATTCCATTTGACGTGATATAGCAGAGATGAGATTTTCCTTGACTTTGGTATGTATGTGGTGTGTGTGTGTGTGTGTGTGTGTGTGTGTATTCAGAGAGGCCTATTGAGAAATCTATTAAGATTTTAAAGATTAATATTCAATTAATTAAAGTTACAAGTAAAGTTATTTATTCATTAGCCTTTAAATTCAGAACACAATTTATACCAGTCTATTTCTATGTCAAGCAAGCATTAAGAATTACATTTAAGAGTATTTTAGATAAAATAAAGTCCATTTACAAATTTAGTTAATTAAATTTCTTTGAATGTTTTAAGCTGCATTTATAGCTTCAATATGTTAAAATTCTTTTCTCATTTCCTTAACATATTTTAATTAACACAGAAATAAAACATTCCTGAGTAGTCAAATAACATTTATAAGTCTAATAAATTAAATTTATATATTCTAAATTATTAATTTTTTTGTATTTCCATATAGTATAGAAAGTAGATTTTAGCTATTATCATAAAGTTGTTTTAATTAATTGAGTGTATATTTAAAATTGAAATGGCCAGTCTTGTATACTTTCTAAAAAGTAAAATTATCTTAAATATTTTATATATTTAGAACACCAAAATGTACATATTCCTTAATATAAAATTTAATAGTTTTCACTCTTTCAAAAATACATATATTTGAGATTTCTAAGTCCTCCCAATCTTTCCCCCTCTCTTTGCATATCCTTCTATATGTTTTGAAATTTTTTTGACAATAATTACATTTGTAGTATTAGTTGATTTTGAGTTGTATGTAGAATATCTAGCTATTATGCTGATAGATTCTTATTGATGATATTAATAAAACATACCAAATTATATTAATATTCTCAAGGTGTTGATCTTTCAACCCTTTATACCAGGTAGTTAATATTCCTTTTCAACTATTACACATGGAATGTATACTAGTCCTGATCACTTGAATGGATTCTCCTATTATGGCTGAATACATTTCTTTCTAACACTAAAGTAATTTAAACTTGAAAGAAGTGTCACCTTTTTATATTCTTAGGAAATCACAACTTAAAAATATTTAAATGACACATAAATCAATTTGGTATTTCTCTCATGACTTTGACAATTATGTTTAAATATCTACTGTATATTTTTTATTTTAGCAATGATTCAGTGTTGGAGGTCTGGATATTTATATTTTTTTCTTTTTTTAATTAAACTTTTTATTCTGATAAAATTGTAGATTCATATGCAGTCATAAGAAATGGCATAGAAAAATACAGAAAGAACATTATGTGTCCTTTTCCAAGTTTCCCTTAATGATAAAATCTTGTAAAACTATAAAATACTACAACCAAGATAACTGCCATTGAGAATGTCAAGATAAAAAATATTTCCATCAATACAAGATCCTCCATGACTTCACTTTTATAGCTACATTCCCTTCCACACCTACTTTTTTCTTAATTCCTGCCAACTGCTAATCTGTTCCCTATTTCTACAATTTAGTTATTTCCAAAATGTTATATATTTGGAATAATGCAAGAAGCAGCCTTGTGATTTTGAGGAATGGCTTTTTGCACTCAGCATAATTATCTGGGTATCCATACATCTTTATGGTATATCAACAGTTAATTCCTTTTTATTGCTGAGTAGTATTCCATGATATTGATGTACTACTGTTTGCTTAAGATCTGAGGTTTTTCCATTTTGTGGGTATTGTGAATAAAGTTATTATAAACATTCAATCACAGGTTTTTATGTCAACATAAGTTCTCATTACTCTTTGATGAGTCCCCAGAAATGTAGTTGCTGGGTTACATAAGTTATGTGTTCAGTTTTTAAGAGATTGCCAAGATGTTTTAGAGGCCACTACTCTGACTCTATACGTTTTAGAATGAATAAGTGATCCAGAAGTGTGTAAGTGATCCAGCTTTTCTGAAATACCAACAGCATTTGCTGATGTCCTTATTTTTATTTCAACCATGCTGATTAGTGCACACTGATATCTCATTGTGGTTTTAATTTACAATTTCCTAATAACTAATGTCATTTTAATATATATTTATGTGCTTGTCATTAGTACATCCTCCCTGATGAAATGTTAAATAATATCTTTTGCTTATTTCTTTTGGCATTTCTAATATATATACATATGTACATATTACTGTTTACAGAGTTCTTTCTATATTCTAGGTATTAGTCTTTGGTTGGGTATGTAGTTTGAAATATTATCTTCCAGTTGGTATTTGCTGAATCAGCTGACTAGGTCTTTTGTAGGGTTAAGTATTTAAATGTTAATGAAGTTAATTTGATCATTTTTTCCTTTTATGGATCACACTTTTCATGTCAAATCTGAGAACCTTCTCTATTCCTAGCCTTAGATCATAAAGATTTTCTATTTTATTTTATTTTGTATTTTATTTAGTTATACATTTTACAAATAAGTCTGTGATCAGCTTTTGAGTTAACTTTCTTTAGGAAGAAAAACAAGTCAAGAATACTACTGTGTTTTGTTCCTTTGTTTGTTTTTTATTTTATTTTATTTTATGTATTATTATCATTATTTATTTTTTGTTTTTGTTTTTGTTTTTTTTGTTTTGGTCTATGGATATCTATCACTCCAGCACTATTTGTTAAAAAGACTGTCTTTTCTCCATTAATTTATTTTACACATTTGTCAAAAATAATTTGCATACTTTGATGGGTTTATTTTTGAAGTATTCTATTTCATTTATCTTTGTGTCTAATTATCCTCAAAACAACATGGGCTTGGTCTTAATTAAACCGTCTCTCTATATTGAATTTTGAAATTGGATACATTGATTCTTCTCACCTTATACTTCTTTCTCAAAATTGTTTTAGGTATTCTAGTTCTTTTGTTTTTCCATATACACTTTAGAAAATCAATGCTTGTATCTAAAAAAATATATATCTTGCAGTAATTTTGATACGACTTGTGTTATATGTGTATATCCCTTTGGAAAAATGGTATCTCTTCTATCTTGAGATTCCCAACCCATAAACATGGTCTTTTTCTCCATTTATTCATATCAACATTTTATAGTTTTCACCATGTACATCCTGAAAATGTTTTTATCGGGTTATAGCTAAGTATTTAATTTTTTTAAAAAGCACTAGACTTGATTCTTTATATTGACATTCACCAAAGGCAGATGGTGCAGATTTGTCATTTATTCCCTCTCTTGTAGGCTCAGTTTCCTCTATTATTAACATTTTCATTTAGTGTGGTACATCCATTACAACTGATGAACAAATATGGATATATTATTTTTAACTAAAATTTGTAACTTACATTAGGGACGACTCTTTGTGCTGAATAGTCCTGTGGATTTTGATAAATGCATAGTCACATATCCTCCAATTTTTTATCAAAGAGAATAGTTTCATGACTAAAAATCCCCTCTGTTCCACCTACTCTTCGCTCCCAGTAATGAACCAGTTCCTGTTGTTCAGCAGCCTCATCAGCATTTGGTGCTGTGTTTAGGATCTTGACCCTGAAAATATATTGTTTGTTTGTTCTGCCAAGTTTATTTTATTGCTACTGCATTTCTCAGAATATATTGGGCAAGACTGGAATAATGTGAAAATCAAATTTGTTACATGATGTTATCAATTTTACCTATCATAGACCTATTCTGTTGGAGAGTTTAAAAATACACTGTGAGATCTGAAATTACAAGAATGAACTTAACTTTAAAATAACTGGGAAAGATGCTTAACAAATAATTTTAATTTTCCTTCTATATTTATTGATAGAATGTTTTGGATACAATCGTTGAGAAAAATCTCAAAATGTTTAGATAGGTGAAAAAGAAAAAAATGTATTTTAAATTTCTCATAGAGGCACATTTTTTCCCCAGAGAGTATACTTAATATTGAAGGAATTTCTGTCACACCTAGACAATGTTATTCACCCCTAAAAGACTGAGCAAGGAGTATTGAGAAAGAACAGTTGGGAACTGGAATCTGGGGGAAATTCAAGACTCCAATATGAGGATCTAACCAGGAGAGATTCCAAAAGGACAGGAAGCTCATTTTAGAAAGCTATATTGTGATCCATGCTTTGTTTGTTTGTTTGTTTGTTGCTTTCTTTTTTTTTTTTGTAGTTGACTTTAATGCCTACTATATTGGTTGATAGTAATGGTGAATAAATAGTGTAAGAATCTTGTAAATTTACTGAGTTAGCAAGTGGGGCATAAAGAAACCATTTGAGAGAGAACCCAGTATCTAAATAATTTTGGAGTTTATTTTATTTATTTATCATTTATTATTTATTTATTTGACAGAGAGAGAGATCGCAAGTAGGCAGAGGGGGAGGGGTGAGCAGGCCCCCTGCTGAGCAGAGATTCCCAATACGGGGCTGGATCCCAGGACCCTAGGATCAAGACCTGAGCTGAAGGCAGAAGCTTAACTCACTGAACCACCCAGGTGCCCCAATTTTGGAGTTTAATTGGCAGAAGAAATAACAAATGGAATGACTACTTTGAAGTCAGTTTTCCTGGTAGCATAATAATCTAGATTTCCAAACAAAGGCCTCTATTCTTGACATCATCAAATCCCAAAAGATAAACCATCAGCACTGACTTGGAGAAAAACAAAAGTTGGGAATTTGGTACAACAGAAATAAGGATGAAATCTATTAGTTTCATTAATTTTATGTCATAAGTATCCATTTTTTTTATGAATGTGGTAACAAACACTGGTTTGTGGCAATCAAATAACTGAAATGATCTTTTCATTGAATTAAGTCCAGAAGGACATGTTTTTGTATGTGGATATTTCAAACTTGAAAGTTTATTTTAATTCTATAGTATTTCTAATCATTTGAGAAGTAGTAATCTGGAAATTACAAGAACAATACTAACCTGGCAAAGGATTTATTTTGTACTATTTGTAAAATAAAAGAGATGGATTATTATCTTTTTTTCCTTCATTTTACTTATCTAAATATGTGGTGGTTATACCAGATAGCTCTTTTCTAAGTGATTTCTATGGAGTCTCATGTTCTTACAAAATTGCCTCAATGGCCACTAAAAAGTACTGGTCATAGACGAAGATTTTTGAGTCCAGATCCTTATTCAAACAGAGATACTAAACTTTAGTTTGCTTTGCATATTAGCTCTACATGTAACAGCACATCCGAAGAATCAAGCCATTAAAAATAGCTGGAAAGTATTGAACCTTACTGGGTAAGACAGGACTAGCATTTTATATGGATTAGCTTGAGAGTCCACTGTTAGCTCAGTATACATGAGAAGGTGCGAGCTGGAGTTCAAGTGGAACATATTTTCCATAGAATTATATATGACAGTGAAAAAAATGTGTTTAGCTATGAGTATATCAGATTACAGTAAAGTTTCCTGGCAGACATTTCTGTTATAAAGTTATCAATTTAAAGAGAGACAGCTTTAAGAAAAATGCCCTCATGGCCTTAATGAGGTAAGGCTATTTCCAAAGGGAAAAGGAAGTGCATTAGGAAAATTTGACTCTACATCTGTAAAAATATGAAAACCTTTTTTTTATAAATGTGAACCATACAGTGGTAACTCATTAGTATAATGATTTGGCATAGATAATGTGCAATTTCAAAACACAAGGCCTTTGATCTCTAACCTTTCAAATCTTTTTTGGAACTCCTGCAGCTTTTTAGAGTCTATTAATGTCTCATTCCCCACCCCCCACTGGATTCTTTCTTAATTTAGCTTTAGATGGCATAAAAAAATAGAAGATAGAAGAATGAAAATTTAGACAACAATATTTTATATTAATCAAAAATTTCTGGTTAGGAAAAAATAATCTGCAGTTAATAGAAATAAGTTTGAATCTTGGGTTTACCATAAATAATAGCCTTATGAATTTTGTCAGCTATCTTCAATTATAAGATTCATCTAAAAATTGGAAAGAAAATAATGTCTCTCCCATAAGCTTGCTGTGAACACTGGTATGGATGATGTATATTCTTAATGTTACTCTCGCCTTGACAGAGATTTGCACATGCTTCTTCCTAACCCTTGGCACTTGACCTCCCTATCATCTGGCTCTTACAGAATCCAGATGACATAATGATAGAGGTTACTCTATCCCCTATCTTAATGTATTTACTCTAGAAAATCTGTAATTGCAAATTATTTCTCTGATCCTTTGAGCTGTAAATCTTTCCGAAATCCTCTTGATAATTTTATAACCTATCTTTCTCAAGGACCTGGGAGTCATCCATTTAAAATATTTTATTAGGGGTCCATATGTCCTTTTGAATCACTGTGTTTGTATTCTTGGGGCAAATCCCCAGTAATGTGATTACTGGATCATAGGGTAGTTCTGTTTTTAATTTTTTGAGGAAACTCCATACAGTTTGCATTCCCACTAACAGTACATGAGTGTTCCTTCCTCTCCACGTCCTCACAAACACTTGTTTCTTGTGTTTTGATTTTATCCATTCTGACAGGTGTGAGGTGATATCTCATTGTGATTTTTATTTGCATCTCCCTGATGATGTGACATATATACAATGGAATATTATTCAGCCATAAAAAGGAATGAAATCTTGTCACTTGAAACAACATGGTTGGATTTAGACAGTATAAATTCCAAGGAAAATACGTCAGTCAGAGAAAGACCAATTCTGTATGATTTCATTCATATGTGGAATTTAAGTAACAAAACAAATGGACAAATGAAAAAAGAGACAAATCAAAACCCAGACTCTTAATTCACAGAGTTCAAACTGATGATTACCAGATGGGAGGTGGGTGACAGAGATGGGTAAAATAGGTGAAGGAGATTGAGACTACACTTATGATGAGCTCTGAGTAATGTATAAAATTATTGAATTGTTGAATTTTGTACATCTGCAACTGATAACATTTTATTTTAATTATATTTGAATTACAATAAAAATATTATTAGTAAAAGCCTATATACCCTAGTCTCTGTGGGAGGGCAGGAGCCTAAATTCACAGGGCCCTTGCTCTGAGTTGTAAAACTAACTCATGCCATGAAGATAACAACAAGTTTATTTTTTCATTGGGTGAAGCCAGTTAGGAAATACAGACAGGCTGTGATCCCCCATCCCCATCCCAGCTTTATAATATCTTCAGCTCTTTGTTTCAGTGGAGTTGAGTTCAGATGGAGTTTTAGTCTCTCTCTCCTATTGCAATAGCTTGAAATATAGTCTTCTTACTTGTTGAGCTTTGTCCAGTGAAAGTTTTGTTTTGGGGGCACCTGGGTGGCTTAGTGGAGTAAACCTCTGTCTTCAGATCAGGTCATGATCTCAGGGGTCTGGGATCAAGCCTAACATTGGGCTTTCTGCTCAGAGGGGAGCCGGCTTCCCCCTCTCTCTCTGCCTGCCTCTCTGCCTACTTGTGATCTCTCTCTCTCTGTCAAATAAATAAATATTCTTTTAAAAAACCTAAAACATATAAAAAAATAGAATTAATGTACATACCCCAACATAGTACTATAGTATTTGATATTTATTTTTGTATGTATTTTTATAGTGAGTTTTATATATTCATATGCTTTTGTGTTATTTTTTTAAATCCTTTTATTTCAACTTCAAGTACACTAGCATTTTTTGAGGAATGTCTAGTGGTGATGAACTTCTTTATCTTGGAAACTATGTTTCTTTATTTTTTTAAGGATAGTTTTGCTGGGTCTATTATTCTGGGTTGGTGGGTTGTTTTCTATTCTTTCAGCACTTAATGTATCTCCCACTCACTGTAGCCTGTGAGCTTTCTGCTGAGAAATCTAATGATGGTCTAACAGAGGCTGCTTTGTACATCAAAGATCACTTTTCTCTTGCTGCTTTCAAAATTCTCTCCTTGTCTTTGACTTTTGACAATTTGACTATAATGTGTCTTGATATAAATTTTTTTTGGTTCCTCTTACTTGGAATCCTTTGAGCTTTGTGAATCTGGATGTCCATTTCTCTGTCCAGATTAGGGAAGTTTTCAGTCATGATTTCTTTAAATAAACTTTCTACTCCTTTCTCTCCTTTCTCCTGTGTCCTTTCTCCAAACCTATATATCTGGGCTATATAGGTTTGGAAATGAGAGAATAATGCCAACTAGAGACTTAAAAAGCTGAAAGTTTGAGTAACATAAATTACAGTCATTAACTCAACTGAAATGATCAAGAAAATATGTGTAGTTAGACAAGGAAGGAATAAGAGATTGAATCTAGGGCACTTCATCACTGAGAAGTCAGGGTGAAGAGGAGGGACCATCAAAAAAATAAGTAGTGTCACAGAAGGCAAACATAAGCAAATGTATAAAAGTATAAGTCATCTATTGTTACTTTTTTTTCTTCTGAAACATAATGTAGGCAGAGGGGGAGAGGGAAACAGGCCCCCTGCTGAGCAGAGAGCCCAATATGGGGCTGGATCCCAGGACCCTGAGACCATGATCTGAGGCGAAGGCAGAGGCTTAACCCACTGAGCCACCCAGGCGCCCCAAATTCCAATTATTTTCTTAACATGCCATTAGGACATTTAACTTGTGTCAAAACTAAAATTTCCACATTTCCCCCTAAATCCCTTAATAAATTCCCTGTCTTAGTTGGTGACACCTCCGTCTCTTCAGTTGATTGAAGTAAAAAAAAAAATGTGGGGTCAATTCTCTGTTTCTGTTTTAGTTATCTCTTGTATCCAATCTATTAAGCAATTCCATGACTCTCTATCTTCCCAACAGATCCAATTCAAGCACTTCAAACTCCTCTAACTTCATAATATCCTGATTATAGCCACCATCATCCCATAACTGAATTACTGAAAGGGTCTTCTATGTGTCCTCCCTGATTATAATTTTGTCTCCTTATTTTCTATTCTGAACACTGAATCAGATTATGTACATATATGTATGTATACATATATATTTATGTATATGCACCATCTATATGCAAATATACATTTATATGTATATATTTTATATAATGACAAAGATTATTACTCATTTCAAAATTCTAAAATGGCTCTTTATTTCATCCAGAGAAAGGTGAATGCCTCTCTTATGCATCTTCTTCTCCTCCACTCTTTCCATCTCATTTGCTCCAAATGTTTTACTTTTCTTGAGCACAGCAATCACTCTCAACTGTGGAGACTGTGCTGGATATTTCTCCTTCAAGCCTTTCTTTCACTAGATGCCTATTTCTTCTACTACAGTACCATCTTTTCTCTAAGATCTTTTTTGCTGGAGAAAGCCCTATTTTAAAACCAAGCTCACATTTTTTCTTACCTTAGCAGCATCTCGATCTCATTATTCTACAAGACAATTCATTTCCTCTTTTATTTAGTTCAAATCATTTGTAATATATTTCTTTATCTTATTTATCTTAACTATTATATATTGCCTTTCTCTTCAGTACAATGAAAATACGATGAGGCCAGGAAATTTTGTCTGTTTGTTTACTGGAGAACCCCAACTACTTAACACAGTATCTGATATGTAGGATACATTCAATTAAAAAAATGTGTTAAATGGATACATGGGTTCAAACTTGTTTACCTGTATACATGCAATGATACTAAGTTCTGATCATTTTCACCCCTTGTTTTTCTGAGCACCATGTTAAAATTCTTTTTCAGATGAGAAATACATAGAGTACTTGTAAAGGATTCAATAAAAAATAGGAAAAAACAGATTACATATATCAAACATAGTACATAACAACAAAATTAAAGAAAATATGTTTATTTATTAAGGATGAGGAATGGTGACTTAAAATCATTATTTGAGCCTAGGAAGAAAATTAGAGAAGGTAAAATGATCTTTCACTTCCAAAGTTATATTTCTAGTTCTTTTCAATATAGTTATATTTGGTTATCTGAAGGATATATTCAATATATGTGCAGTTATATGCAGTAATTTTTCTTTCAATTTCAATACACTACCAGAGAATATAAGCAAATTTAATTTGCACAAAAATTTATACTTATTTCTTTAAAAAATGTCAACAACAGAACATTCTTTTGTCTTTCCGACTCTGTGGCAGTGCTACCATAATTACTACCACAGCAAGCAACAACAGCAAAACAAACAACTAAAGATGCAAAACATTTAATCTCATTTATTTCACATGAATTTCAGAGTAAACTAGAAGTTTGTTAGACTGGATGTTATTACTAATGTGGCAGTTTATAGAAAAAAGAAACAAGGCCTGTGATGAGTTCACATGGTTAGGATGCGTTGAAACTAAGACACAAACTAATTCTTCGTATTTGTCAACTAGCATCCTGGCTTGCACAATTCATAAGGAGCAGACATTTTTTACTATTTTTATCATCTTATAAGGAGTAAGAACATAAATCTCCCTTTATATTCTAAAACTTAATGTGCCCAAACATGGGAGTTAAGATTGGTGAAAGACAAGTCTAATTTTGTTGTATTGATATCTACTATGATACTGATTTTGGAATTTATAATCCATGTGATACCACTTTATTTCTTGATTTTAGGTTCTGTAAATAATCCACGTCTATAAATTCCAACATACATCATATCTTACATTTGTCAAATATCATCCATCCCTATTCCCGCAGGCCTACCACAAATGACCAATAACTCTAACAAGGTCTACTCCATGAGCCTTCCAACTGTCTTACCTTTTTCCCTTGTGAACCCCTAAAATAGTCTGGTACATAGGCAACTACCCCAGGAATCAATGTTGGAGAAACTATCAAAAGAAAGGGAATTCCTTAGGACATTCACAAGGATCTTTTAATGTAGAGGTTACATACTTGACCTGTGATTAGAAGTGGCCAAAAATATATAGCCTTTTTAAGGTGTGGAATATAGACAAAGGAATACACAACTTCTCATGTAATTTGAAAATGTTGTGACCTGCCCTAGCCTTACATCATGCAAATAAACCAAAAGATTTAACTTTGTTATAGTCTAGTGATAAAGTTTCATATAGATTTCATATTTATTAACCTTGGTATATATTTATCTCAGCAGTATACACAGTGAAAATAAAGGTTTGGAAATTCTCTCATGCATTTGAAGGCAACTGATTGTTATACCTCAAACTGAGTTCATTCCAACTTTAAGAATAGTTTAAAACCTTGATACTTGAAAGTGTTCGTCTTCCTTACAAGTATATTTACATTTCATCCTGATCATTACAGTGCAGCTTTAAAATTTTTAATCACCCTATAAGTCATGTGTTCGTGTGTATTTTTGAGCAGCTATACTGAAGTTGCTGGTGGGTTAATTTTATTTTTTATTATCAGATGTTTTGTAACATCCTACATGTAACAAATAAGCTGACCACTAAATTGTATTAGAGAGTTTCCTTTCATAGGTTTGTGAGAAAATGTAATGCTTTAAAAAAAAAAAAAAACTAGGAAAACAAGAAAATTGGATAGGAATGAAGTTGTAATTCTAGTCATTAAAGGTTTTATATTATAATCAGCATGTAGTTATTAACTCAAGTAAGTAATTATTTTTGAAACTGTCTAACTTCATGATTACTATTGTAATCAGGCATTTAAAATATTATCTTGAGGTTTTGATCTTCCAGTGTGTGGAGTAGCTTCAAACAAATCTCTCCTGAGTTTATCATTCCTCTTTTAATATAAAGAGACAGATTGCCTTTGACAGCTTTAGGTGAGTATAAATGCAGTAATTTATGAGATACTTAATATTCCCTAGCATTATATCTTAAGATTATAGCCTTAAAAATTCAATCTGTAAACCATGCAAACTTTCTTGTCATATTGAATAAAATCCTTATAAACCCAGCATGTCATATAGTAAGTTAATGTATGTTTTGTATTATATTGTGAAAAACCATGATAGTCAATTAAATGACAAAGATAATTGTATAAACATTTCTTACAATGCAAGTGGTAAATTTAATGGTACTTAGAATAATCTGTTTACAAGCTGTAATGAACCCCAAATAAATTTAATGATGATCATTCTTCTAATTATCCCTATCCAAAACAATTGTTTTATATGGGAGTAGACATTCTTTTAGACAGAAAACATACCTTCAACTAGCAGAAAATAATAAACATATAGAATAAAATTCACATACAAATTTGGATTTCATAGTTATTGGAAAAATCCAAGATCTCTATTTTACATTTCCATAATCAATGTTAATTTTACCATAACAAGTCATGATTGTCTATATAATAACAACTATTGAATCATGAAAAGTGCTTAAGCTCTACAATGGTTGTTTCAATACAACTGTTACAAAGCAAATTTAATCTTTCTGTATCACACTCTTTCTGTCTATTTTAAAATATAATTTTCTTGTTTAGGATTATTTTACTGACCATCTATTCATTTTACATATATATGTATATATACATGTAAATACATCATTATGTATTATTTATGTTACATATAAAGAATACATAAAGCATCTGTCTTTATATACATAACATATATATATGTTATGTATATATACACATATCATTCCACTTAAAAAATTAAGGGCATCTTGAGAGAGAATGAGACTCTAAGAAGAAACACAAGTTCAGGGGCTGTTTTACAATCTAGTGGAGCAGAAACGGAAGCCTGGATTGAAAAACTGTTTTGGGGGTAGAATAAGCAAAGGCTGGTGAAGAAAGGAAGAAGAAAGTAAAGGATGTAAGAGCATATAATGTGCTTCCAGATTCCTGACTGAGTCAGATGGTTGAATATGCTAAGGTGGAGAAATTATGAAGAAAGTTTAGCAAACATATTGAAAGACTGGATGGTACAAAAAATGCATTACTTTATATTTCACATATTTTATAATTAACACATGGAGAGAAGAAATGTCAGTGTCATCTCTCCAGAGTCTCAGGGAAAAATTAAATACACCAAACATAAATCTGATTCAAAAGTAGTAGGAGTGGTATGTGATTGTGGAATAATCATTGTGGTAATTAGTCAAGAAGCAAACTAAACAAAATACAGTACACCAGAAAATCTGGTCCCTTGCCACATGTCATGAGGAAGAAAGATAAGGGAATTTTATATCCCGGATATAGACTGAGGACTATTTTCTATACACTCATGATTATCTTAGTCAGCAAAGCAGAGCAGAGTCCAAAATCAATCTGGAACCCCAACAAATAGTGAAAAAAGTTAAAAAATAAGACAGGGGTGCAGGTGGCTCAATGGCTTAAGCCTCTGCCTTCGGCTCAGGTTATGATCTCAGGGTCCTGGGATCCAGCGCCCCCATTGGGCTCTCTGCTCAGCAGGCAGCCTTCTCCCTGCCCCCCAATCTCTGCCTGCCTCTCTGACTACTTCTGATCTCTCTCTGTGTCAAATAAATAAACAAAATCTTCAAAAAAGACACAAAATTACTGACAAAACTTCCTCTCTTTCCTTACTCATTTATTTAACAAATATTTATAGAATATCTACTACTTTTCTGGTAGTATTCTAGGTAGTGGTTATATAGCAAAGAACACAAGTCCTCATTCCGTGGAGCTTATACTCTCTTGAGGGTGACAGACAATTACTAAATAAATAAGAAAATATACGCAATGTAAGATGGTCATGTATGTGATGGATATTTTATGCAGGGCACCAGAAAATTATTGAAATAAAGAAGCTTGTTATTTTCTATAGAGTGTTCATGAAGCCTTACTGAGGAATTAGACTTGCAAATATGTAGGAGGGGAAAAAAAATCCAAAGGAAAGAGAAAAAGCTAGTGCCTGAAGCAAGAAGTGTTTAAAGTGTTAAAACTAAAACAAACAAACAAAACAAAACAAAACAAAAAGAAAGGAAAAAAAAGAATGGTTGAAACCAGACAGAATGATGGGAGCAGGATGTAGGTAAGATGGAATGTTTTCTAGGACACAATAAAGTATTTTAGACTCACTGTAAAGATTATAGCTTTTGCACTAACAGAAATTAGAAGTTATTAGATGGCTTTCAGTAGAATAAAATGTCTCTAGTTAATTTGTAAAGTTCTGCTCTAACTGCTTAGAAGAATAGACAACAAGTAAGCAGTATGAATGGTAAGGAGAACAATTAGGAGGCTATTATAATCACTGAGAAAAGAAATGGTGATGTTGAATTAGTTTCTATTGCTATGTGACAAGTCACTACAAACTTAGCAGCTGAAAACAATGCAAATATATCATGTCACACTTTCTCTAGGTCAGGAGTCGAGGAGTAGGTTAGCAGGGCACAGCTCAGGGTCTCAAGCTGAAATCAAAGTCTCGTTCAGGACTAGGATCTTAACTAAGTCTCAAGGGCTTCTTCCAACTCCCTGGTTATTGACACACTTATCTCCTTGCCACATTGTGACTGAGGTCTCCTTATTCTTACTAGCTTTCAGCCAGGGATCAGATTCCCCTCCCATAGACCACCCTCAGGCCCTTGCCATGTGGCTGGCTCCCTTCTCCAACAACACAGATGATTCTTGCATGGGAGATGTGGAAGTATATACGGTAAAAGTGAAAGAACACCAAACATGTTGGCTTTCTAGAACTTTATTCTAGAAAATGATGAAAACTAATGGTTTAATATGCAGTTGAAAATATAAGAGTAACTGTTAGAAAACTAAAATACAAAGTATAAATTTTAAACCATTAATGAAAAAATTAAATAAAATTCTCAAAAGGTAGAGGAAATCAATGAGAGTGTTCAGAAAACAGACAATGTAAAAGAAGAGACCCACAAAATTAGTAAAAATGTGTGACAGATTGCAAATTTGCAGGAAACACCAAGCCAAAAAAGTGAATACCCCCTTCTCTCATACCAATAATCAGAAGTTTTTGGATTATATAAAAACTAATGAGCAATTGGTTCTGGTTGAATGAGAATTAAAAAATAATAATAATAATAATAATGAGACTTACTGTATAATAGAAACCACAATGGATACTTCAAAAAAATGAAACATCCCAACACACATTTCTGGAAAGTCTATAACATTAAACAAAATAATGACAGTATCACAGCATCAAAGATGGAACTACATTATGGGAGAGAGCCAGTCTTACTGGAGGGGTACCAAAGCTTAAAAAGCCAAGTATGATGTACAAGTAAGAAGGTGGGGCTAAGACAGGGCTATTGCAGCTATGTGTGCCTTCGTCCTTCCCCTACTCCCTCACAAGGGTGAGCCTCCACTGCTGTCTAGCTGATCTCCCAACTCCCCAACCCCCCTCCTGTTTATTCTTTCACAGATGTTTCCCTTCAAGAAGTTCCTGAAATGTCTAATTGGGTCTTGGCCTCTGCCTCTCAGACAGCCTGAATTCACACATGGGTTAATTGCTAAGGTGGTAACAATGAAAAGAACCAGAAGACATGTCACTTTCAAGAAGAAAGGGGGTAAAGATGGTGTTAGTAAAGGGAAGATCATATGAAAACACCATTCTGGCTCATCACTGGAGAAAGTGGGGAAAAATATTAAAGACATAGGCAATAATAAGACAAAGTAAAATCTTGTGGTCAATGAGGACAGTTTGGATTTTTGTCTTCTCCTAAATGCAATGATAAATCCTTAAAAGCAAAAAATTATTTGTGATTTATGTTTTTTTAAATTCACATAGAATGTATTGTTTGCTTCAGAAGTACACATCTAGATCATCTCACTGAAAGAAAGAGTAAACTATTTTTTTAAAGATTTTATTTATTTATTTGACAGAGATCACAAGTAGGCAGAGAGGCAAGCAGAGAGAGAGAGAGATTGAGAGGAGGAAGCAGGCTCCCTGCTAAGCAGAGAGCCTGATGCGGGGCTCGATCCCAGGACCCCAGGATCATGACCTGAGCTGAAGGCAGAGGCTTTAACCCTCTGAGCCACCCAGGTACCCCAAGAATGAACTATTTTTAAAAAGTAGAGTCCAGTGATGACACAATTTTAATTATCGGTACTATTTACATACAGAATGCACTTTTTTTTTTTCCTGCCAAGTGTGTATTTCAGCAAACTTTTAAGTTCTTACAAATACCTTTCAGCTAAATATTGCTGCCAGGATCCATAGCCACTTTAAAAGATGTTATGAAGCAAATGTCCCAATCATTTGAGTAGCATCATGATGATTTTGTTCTAATTTAATATTAACATTAAACTAATTTAATAAAGTCATATGTAATAAGAAATTTAGAATTATTGACTATACTTAATAGGGCAAAGGAGGATCCAAATCAATTTGTAGGTTCTCAGTAAGAAAGTTGTAAAATATACAGTGTTCAATATATGTATATAGAAATATTGTGATCTGTATTTGATGTGTCAGGCATGAGGAGACAGAATAGATAGGAGATATGGAAGCAAGACATGCTATTAAATAAATATTTATAAGCAGCATTGAAGAAAAAGATATAATGATTCAGGAAATCATATCTGTGATACTTTACACTTTGGCTCTGTTTAAGTTCCAGAAAACAAAACAATATCATAACTGGGAGGTTGGGGGAGCCACGTGGTGGGTATTATGGAGGGCACGCATTGCATGGAGCACTGGGTGTGGTACAAAAACTATGAATTCTGTTATGCTGAAAAGAAATTAAAAAAAAAAAGAAAAAACCCAATATAATAACTATTTACTCTTCCACCTAACAATTCTTTCTTATATGGAGGCTATAAATAAAACATAATAGCAAATATTTCCTGGAAATATTATCAGGCTTTACCTTTTGAGATTTTTCTTTTCCTCCTTGCACTTTCCTGAAGGCATGCTCGCAAACTGCGCAACCTGAAAAGTCTGTTACAATCATTTAGGTTCTGGCTTTGTAGCTAGTTTCCCAGCTTCTATTCTTGCCCCTGTAAAATCCACTCTTCATAGAAAAGCAGAGATAAGTTTATTTTTAAAACTTAAACTCTGCGTATAATGTTCCAAAAATGTCCCATTATATTTCCAAGAAAACAGAAGCACTTTACCCCTGTTTGCAAAACTCCACTTAATGTGGCTCTTGCCTAACCTTCCAATCTATTATTTACTGGTTGTCTTTAATCACTCTGCTCCCGATACACTGACTTTCTTTCTCCTCCTTACAATGATCACGTTCTCTTCTTATGAAATTGTTTTCCTTGACCAGAATGCTCTCTTGGTTGTCTCCTTTACAGACATTCAGGCTTCTGCTCAAAATGCAATATCCTAACGTAGGGTTCATACATCAGTCTCTATTGCAACATGCCGTAGAAGAAATCATCCAGTACTTAGCTTAAAAAGTATTTATTGAGTTCATAAATCTATAGATTGCTGAATTATGCTGGATTCAGCCGGGTAGTTCTTTACTTCTTTTGGTTGGGCTCAGTCACATATTTACTGATAAACTAACTTACAGCTAGGCCTACAAGGAGGACTGGGCCATGAGTCTTTCATCTTCCAGGTAGGCTTTTCTAAGCATACTCTCATAGTAGAAGCTGAAGTTGAAAAATGAAACTGAAAATGTTCACATGTAAGGCATGTGGTGATATCCTATTGACCAAAGCAAGTCCAATGGCCAAACCCAGAATCAAATACTGGAAGAACCAGACTCCATCACTCTAGTGAGATGATCTGCAACACAACATATCAAAGGCATGAATGCAGTGAGAAATAAATGACTGCAATCACCAGTGAAATTAATCTACACTAGTTTGCCCTCTGGCCACAATTACTTACTTCCATTTTACCTGCAAATAACTTTTTCCCTACCACGCCCAACAAGGCTCCATTTAATCAGGTCAATCTCAAAGTATAGAAACTCATGACCAACTTCAAGTCCATATAAGTGTCATCTTGGAGGACTGGAGCTAAATCTGGAGGACTATGATCAAAGAAGTTACCCCCACAAACTCAAAAGATTCAGACAAAAGACAGAATAATCACAGTGAACACTTTCACTCTAAGTAGAGATGAATAATGGAAGGTATAGAGCAGTACCTTGTCCACATAACCTTTCACATCCTGCTGGGATAGAGTTGTCTGAGAAACCTACTCTTTGAGTGGCAAGTATCCTTTCAACAGACATGGAAGATTCTCTTCCATAGCTATGGTTCCTTAATCCATTTTCCTTCATTTCCCTTGATGTCCCTTCCCTGGACATCATTTGTTTTCCACTAGACTCCTTGGGCACCCCTATAAAAGGCACCAAAACATATTGGAGTATTTTCTCAGCCTGTCCCCTAGTAAAAATTTGGAGGTTCAGAGATTTGCTTTATAACAATAGCAGACTCAGTCCATTTTAGCTCAAGCTGTAGAAAGCTTTTCATTATTATTTCCTGAAAAGCTATGTGAAATTTATTATCCACTAATTATAATCCAACCCATACAACAAAAGTCATACTCATAATTAGTTTCTTGTTATGCCTTCTTTTCTGGATGTGTTTTCTACTATTTTGAGGCTAGGTTTCTGTTTTCTATGAACTAAACCTTCCTAGAAGTTCTTTTGGGAGAGCTGAATGGGTCCAGGAGGCACTGCCTTAATTTTTTAAAAGGTCATTACAAAGTTTCACACCTCTATGGTTGTGAGATCTGTATTCTGAGGCTGTGTCTTCTTAGAAAATATTATACTGGCCCAGGATAAGAAACAATGTTATTTTTCTAACCTAGCAAGTTCTGGCAGTCACTTGAAAATTGCATACCACTTTTTTTTTTTTTTCTTTTGAGTACTTTCCTTTCTTGTAATACTCAGTTAAAAGGAATCAGCTGCCTCTTCCAGTAGTTAGCTTCGAAAGCTCTTTGTCCACACTCAAAAATTTATTATATAAAATTTTCATCTGTTAAGTTATAGAAGGATATAATTGTATAAAATAGTCCAACATTACATAGTGCAAGAACTGCTATCCCTGTGTTCTTAACACCAAAATTATGACATCAAACGTACATTCTTCTTCCGTTCTTTCCCCACACCAACCAGTTATACAACTCTCCACACATCACCTGAGCATCCTAGGAGTTAATTCAATTCTGATACAAACTACTTGGAATTACTACAGACCCTTCGGGGGAGGGCTCAGTCTAACAAGACTGCCCGCACTTCAGTTAACAATTGAAAGCTAGCGCTACCCACACTTCTGACCAATCGACTAAGTCAAGGGTTTCCCACAACCCCTCCTTAGGCTTAGTAATTTGCTAGAACTGTTCACAGAACTCAGGAAAGCATTTTATTTACATTTATTGGCTTCTTAGTAAGGATACAACTCAGGAACAGCCAAGTAGAAGAGATGCCCAGGAAAAGGCATGTAGGAAGGGGTGGGATGCAGAGTTTCCTTACCCTCAGCTGGCATGCCATACTCCCAGCACCACCAAGAACTCACCAGTCAGAAACTCTCCAAACCCCATTATTCAGGGTTATTACAGAAGTTCCATTAATTAAGGTATGAATGATTAAATCACTGGCCCTTGGTGATTAACTTTATCTCTAGCCACTCTCTCCTCTCCTTAGGTTGGGATGTGCGGCTGCAAGTTTCTTTAATAACATGACTGGGTCCTCTGGCATCCAGTCCCCATCCTGATACTACCTAGGAGCTCACCTGAGCAGCACCTCATTAGCATGAATTCACACAGGATTAAAAGAAGCTTGTTATGAATGACAAAAGATGTACCTTTCACACCTATCACTTAGGAAATTCCAACTGTTTTAGACATTTCTGTGCCAGGAACAAGGGACAAAGAACAAATACACATTTCTTATTATATTCCAATATCCCAACAGTTTTTTCGTTTTCCTGGATGCATAGGGTATCATAGTCATCTTGTAAGCCTCTGCCAACCAGCATAATATATTTTATTCTATTATATTTTTATATGGCAGCACTCCACTTTGAAGTACTGATTTCTGTATCAGGTCTCTATTACCGTAAGCATACAGTATAACAAACCACCTTCAAATATCAGTAACTTAAAGCAATGAGCACTTACTTCGCCGCCCTCTGGTGTGCAGGTCAGGGATTTTGCCTGTGTTTGGGTGTGTGGTTCTCCTTATTCTTGGCTCTGTCCCTCATTATCTGTCAGGCAGTCATTTTGCTGTCACATTGGGTGACAAAATGATTTCTCCCTGTGTTTACCATCCTCTAGCAGCGTGTCCCAGCATGTTCTCTAGTCAGCAACATAGCTTCAAAAGTAGGTGCAAAAGAATCAACTAAGATGAAATTGACTTATAACATTGGCTCAAGTACGTCAAATGCCTGGATTCAAAATCCTCTGATTCAAAAGCTAGAGTCTCTCCTCAGTGAGAAGGCCTGCAAAGTCACATGGGAAAGGAAAGGATAAAGAGAGAGAAGAACGGGGACCTTAAATGTAATCAATCAACATCTTCCTTGATTAATAAACTTAAGAACCACACACTCCTTCTAACAGCTTGTTAGCGTTCTTCTACTTTATTTGCTCAGTAGGAGTGCAATTCTGAACTTACCTGGTTTTAGACCTTAGAGATTTCATAGAAACTGAAACTTCAGATCCAGGTATTTCATTATTTTTGGACTACCTTGGTAATTTAGCTCTTGTAACCAGACCTCGTGGAATTACTAAATTCTAGATGTGAGAGAGCAATGGGCAGGACCGCCAAGACCCACCTATTCCAAGCAGCACACTGTCTCAAGTCAAATGCTATATAGAGACTAGGGACTGAAGTACAGCCAAGATCAGAAAAGAATCCCCTTCACAGTATAATTGTAGGAGGAGTGATAATGAGGTAGGACATGAGAAAGAGGCGGGGACTAGTTTCAAGAACGTAGATAATTACAACTTAATTATAATAAGAACAATTTTTAATCTCATACAATTAGAATTTAAATCAGTGAGCAACTGATGCATCTAATGGTTGTTTAGTTACCTACCCAGTGGCATAAGACCCTTTCATTTAACACTGTCAAAAATTTACTATAGATATTCTAGAATAAATGATATACCATGGAACCAAAATTATTTAAAATTCTCCTCAGAGATTGCTAAGTGAGCAAAAACTAACAAAAATAGCACTTTAAATTTAGAAGGGATTGCATAGTAATTTAAAATTAGTAGAAAATAGAATGGATAAACCATTTAAAATTAAAAAAATAATGAGGCAAATTAAAGTCCTTTAAGGTGGTCAAGAGATATTTCTAGATGAAACATTTGGAAGTAACATGAGGATATTATATTTTGGAAAAAGGCATCATGGTGATAGTTACTTTGTATAGTAGCAAATTATACATTATAGAAATGATAGATTTTCTTACCTATATATATAAGGGAAAAATAAGAAGAGATGGGAAAAAATTAAAAATCAGATCTTTATTGAATAAGTTGGTAAAAAGTTAAAAAGGAACTTGTGAGAATAAGGGATTTATTGACTAGACAGTATTAAGAATGTAACTTATTTTACATATGGAAATTTAAAAAAACAAACAAGACAAAACAAGAACCTCCAGAGGGAAAGAGAAAAATAAATGAGAAGAAAAAATTCGTTGTTAATTGATTTACATTCATCATAAGCATAATATTAAGTGAAAGAAGGCCGACACAAAAGAATACAAAATATATCATTCTGTTTATATAAAATTGAAATATACAAGCAGTATTACTCTGTATTAAAAGTTATGAGAGACGTTACTCCTGGTTGATAAGTACTAAGGAAAAACAGTTATAAGAGAACTTTTCAAAGTTTGTTATAGTTCTGTTTATTGACATTTTTGCTGGCTTCCAGGGTGTGTTGACTTTATTATATTAAGTTTAGGTATATGCTTTGGACTTCTGTGTTTTTCCATAAGTGTATAATACTTCCGAGAAAATGTCAATTACACAATCCCACGATGCGTTACCTTTCACACGTATGGTTTGGAAAAAAAATTAAAAATGAAATAATGAAATATAGAGGACATCACCATCATGGCAGAGTAAGAAACCCCAGCTTCTGTCCCCACACAAGATCAATAATTAGAGAGGTATTCAGGAACAAAAATATCTCTGGAAAATCTTAAAAGTCCAAATAAGAAAATTCAGTAACAGACTGCAACAAAAATGAATGAAATGAGCTGAAAATGCTCAAAGTTTCCCTTTCCTCAATATCCCATCCCCCAGGCTGCCACTGCACAGCACCAAAAGTAAACTCCTGGCTAGAAAAAGTTGCCTTTACTGTGAAAGAGTGACCAGGATGAGGCACCAGCTTCCCTGGGCTTTCAGGGCACTGCAGGAAGACCTGCTTTGGTCTCACCCTACCCAGAGACTGATAAAGCTAAGACATGGGGAGATAGCTAGGAATACGGAAGAAGGGCAAGGAACTGTACCAGCCACTGGTGAACATTCCCAGTGGTCTGCTCTGTGGAGCACCCCCAGCAGTTGTCACCACTGAAGAAAGCAAGGGCCAGTAGAGCCACTGTGAACCCCCTACGTCTTCCACCACTGAGGTACTCCCCCAAACACCAGCCCCCTGAATCCTCTATTTCCCCAGATCTATTTCCTCAATCCCTTACCCCCTACCCTCACGAGAATCAGGACCCATGCTGACAACCAACCCCAGCCTCTGTAACTGCATGAGTGGAAGAAGTCAGCCACGACCCAAGGCTGACCCCCACCACTGTCTGCAAATTTGGGCTTGTCCTCCCAGCTATAGAAAAGATAAAAAAACACTGGGAGTTGGGTTTTTCATAAGATAAACAAATTTTACAAATCTTTACCAGGGTAAAAAGAGAGAAGTATGCACCCAAAGGAAATGAAATCAATATCTCAAAGTATTATCTGCATTCCCATTGTCATTGCAACATTTTTCACAACAGCCAAATATGGAAATCTAAATGTCCATCAGTAGATGAATGGATAAAGAAAATGTGACATAACTATTGATCAATCAATCGATCGATCTAATCTATAGAAACATACATAATGGAATATTACTCAGCCACGATAAAGGAAGGATAGCCTTCCTTTGCAACAACATGGATGAACCTTGAGGACATTATGCTCAGTGAAACTGTTTAGACTGAGAAAGGTCTTACATATATGTAGAATCTAAAAAAGCTGAACTCATAGAAGAATAGAATTGCCATTGCCAGGGGCTGGAGTATTTGGGAAGTGAGGAGATATTGGTCAAACAGCACTATATTACAACATGTACCTTTGTTTAATTGTACTCACTACTAAATTGGCCTGTCCTTCCTTAGACTATCATTTCATTTTTCCTTTCCAAATTCCATATTAATATAACAATTATAACTATGTCAATTTTATTTTCTTATTTATCATTTAGTATTGGCTTGCTAAATTGGTTATTGCTAAAAATCATATAAAGAGAATATCTTTTCTTACAACTTGACAAGAAAACAGAAGCTTTACTAGTTCGGGCAAATTGCCTAGATTACAGTTCATAATGAAAGTACAAAGACTTCACTTATGTTTAGTCTGAGTCAAACATTAATTCACATTACAATTAAGTAGTTATTAAAACAAAGGATAGCTAATAACTTTAAAAAAGCTTTCTTGGGCACCTGGATGGCTCAGTGGGTTAAGCCTCTGCCTTCAGCTCAGGTCGTGGTCTCAGGGTCCTGGGATCGAGCCCCACATCGGGCTCTCTGCTCAGTGGGGAGCCTGCTTCCTCCACTCTCTCTGCCTGCCTCTCTACCTACTTGTGATCTCTCTCTTTCTGTCAAATTAAAAAAAAAAAAAAAAGCTCCATGGCCTCTAGAAATCACATTATTTTACTATTGAGATAATGTATATAGGGCAAATTTAGATAGCCCATTGCAATTCCTACTTCTGTTTTTCATAAATGTGAAACACTGCATAAGGAGGTGAGCCATGAGAGACTATGGACTCCTGGAAACAAACTGAGGATTTTAAAGGTGGGGGGGCTGGGTGATGGGTGAGCCTGGTGATGGGTATTAAGGAGGGCACTGGTTGCATGGAGCACTGGGTGTTATATGCAAACAATGAATCATGGAACAGTACATCAAAGACTAGTGATTTACTGAATGGTGACTAACATAACAATTAAAAAAAAAGTTACAAGGAAAAAAAAAGATAAAGAAACCAAAGAACTGAAAATATGATTTATTTGTAGTCCCACTTTTGTCTGTGTGTTTTTTAGTTTAGTTTGGCTAACTACCATTATATTGTAAATAATGTGAAAAAACAAAAGACTTACCAAAATTGCTTTCTAAGCCAAAGCATTTTCTATAAATAGAGCTTATCATTTATGCTTTTTTAAAAATACTTATGAATTATTAATATGTTTAAATGAATGAAATGAATTACTCAAGGAATAAGATGTTGCACTGCAAATATGGGGATTTAGTAAAAATTTAATTAGCAAATATGTTGACGTGCTCTCCATAACAAATTCTAGTGAAGTTTAATCAAGTATCTTTCAGACTACCTTTACTCATGATGTGTAGCTCTTAAAGTTATATAAAATATATTGCTAAGGAGTTCATTATGGCTAAGGTTGGCTATAATGTATGTTAAAGAGTTATTATAAATGTGATTATCGCAGCCTAAAGGAATGTTTTGTATATCTACTAAACGTTTATATAGAAAACCTTTTAGAGTTAAAAGGGACATTTGTTTTATCTTTATTTTGTGATTGAGAACATGGTAGAATTATGCCTGTCTCTTTTCGTAAATACAGCTTTTCTACCCTGGAGATGATGTTAGCAGTTACTAAATAGGGAATTTATAATTTTTCACATTGATATTCCTTTAATATTTGTGCTAAGAGTTTTATACTTACTGTTGCCATTAGACTTTCAATTACATATGTATTTATATATACATATTCTAGGTCCTGGTTATTTTTCATTATAAAATTTAAGTTTCTTTTGTCAGAAATATTTATTTTGTGTAATGTTTTGCATGATGGCTTATAGAAAACCCAATTAATACAAATATAAACCAATATTTTAAAAATACTGACATTTAAAAATAACAAACTGACTGGGTATAAAAACTAGAACTATAATATCTCACCTCTTCTTTGAGTGTGAGTTGTAAAAATTCTTCTATATAATATAGAATTATTGAGAATTATGAAGGGAAAGTGGCATAGACAGCTGAGCATAACCATTAGGTCTGAAGTCCACCAGAAGAAGGAATGCAAATAAACTAAATTAGGATGCCATTTTATCTTTTTAGGACATTAATTCACTTCCATCTTAAATGGGCCCATTTAGGAAATCTGTGCAATGGCATTCAACCTAAAATTTTATAACTTATCTTCTAAAATTCTATTTTTGGTCACCCAAAATTTGTGAGCACTTTTAGCAGTCCACCCCCCATGGACATGACATGGCTTGTCACTATGTGGGGGAACTTGTCATAGTCAGAATGCATCATAAATTCAATGTGCATTTCTTATTCAAAATTACTTATAAAAATGCTAAATAAGCCTGACTTATTTGTGTTAATAGAAAAGTGGCACAAATAATCACAAACAGTAGGCAATCCATAAATCATTTATATTTGATTTTAGAATTTATTATGTAAATTGCATTCTACAGCAGAATTATCATTCAAATATAATTTGCTTAGGATGATATTTAAATTAGTTTGCATTCCCTTGTCATCCACCACTGAAGGTGAAATGAGTCAGCAAACAAGTATATTTAGGTGGGAAAAAATCTGTTTGGAAATAAAACTGTGCTGTGAAAAATACAAAACAGTAGATCAAGAGTAATATTCACTCTGAGAAATGCCCCATATCAATGATTGGATTAGTCATACAAAGAAAGTTTAGATAGTGGAAAGAACCAAGATGCCCTTCCATGGATGAATGGATAAGGAAGATGTGGCCCATATACACTATGGAGTATTATGCCTCCATCAGAAAGGATGACTACCCAACTTTTGTAACAACATGGATGGGACTGGAAGAGATTATGCTGAGTGAAATAAGTCAAGCAGAGAGAGCTAATTATCATATGGTTTCACTTATTTGCAGAGCATAACAAATAACACAGAGGACATGGGGAGATGGAGAGGAGAAGGGAGTTGAGGGAAATTGGAAGGGGAGGTGAACCATGAGAGACTATGGACTCTGAAAAACTACCTGAGGGGTTTTGAAGGGGCGGGGGGTGGGAGCTTAGGGGAGCCTGGTGGTGGGTTTTAGGGAGGCCACGTATTGCATGGAGCACTGGGTGTGGTGCAAAAACAATGAATACTGTTACGCTGAAAAGAAATAAAAATAAATTTAAAAAAAAGAAAGTTTAGATAGAAGGATAACACGACTATTTTTTTTTTTTTGGTAGAATTTCTTGTCACCTATATCATCCGACAAATACCTCTACTTCAACATTTCCCCAAATGAGATGGTTTTCCTATACCATTCTTAAAAATTCATGTTCTGCCCTAAATTCATTTTCTAATATTTTGAGGTTGTGTACACTCATAGGGGTATACTGGAATCCTGGGGCTTACTTGATCTGAAGAAAATAAGAACATGCCTAGTGAAAGTGATGATAGCAAAAATAAGAAGTTCAATAATTCTTTAAACAGTAAATAATGAAAGCAGAAGATTATAAAGAAAAGAACATATGGCAACTTTTTTTTTTTTTAACTCAGGGGAAAATTGTCATCCTTAATGCTTTCTTTTTGGTGTAACACACTAATACCTCTGTTAACATGACTGAAACATTAGCATTTCTCCAAAATTTTGTTCTATCCTTTCTCTTCACAATTTAAATTTCCTCACCTAATCACTTCTGAATATGGTCTCATCTTAACTACCTTAAACATTAAACAAAACAATCAAATGAAGAAAAAGGCTTTCCTGACTCCATGTCTTTTTCCAATTGTGTCTTTTCTCTCTTTCCCATTACTGCCATTTTTCTTTTAGAAATGAACTCTGTTAATGTGCTTAATACAATAACTGTGATTGCATGAATTTTTTTCTCTAGCTTCCATAGTGTACTTTCAGAATCTCGAGGAAAAAGTCTTGTGATTTACTCAATCTATCTCTAGGAAATAGCACAGTTACTGAAATGTAACACATAATCAGTAAATGTTTATGAAAGAATAAATGATTCCCTTTCTAAATAATCAATATTGCAAGGAAGTCACAATATTATAACAATTTTATCACAAGTAGATATAAATTCTAAAATATTACAAATGTGTGAAATATTTGAAATAAGAATCCATAATAATAATAAATAGTATAACCTGAAGGTAAGCAGCATGAAACACTAAAAAATAAAAATTTGGAAGAAAATTCTAGTTTTCTTAGGCAATGATTAAAATCAAAATAACAAGCTTATACTATTTATTATTTATCTCACCTCTATTTCTCTATTTCTTCCATTTCTTTCATATTACCATATAGACTTAAAGTCATAATGAATGACAAAAGTTTTACAATTGATAATTGTAGATATATTGGAAAGAATCAAAGAATCAGGAAAAGCAAAAGAAAAAGTGGGTATAGATCAGCAGAAATTTAGAAACTGTAGAAACTTTGGATAATATGTAGCCATCATTAGCATCAGTTAAGCCTACAATATTGATAAAACATTTTATGAATAAAAAGTGATAAAAAAATAATTAATCTCCTATCTAAATGTTCTTGCCTTCTTTAAAGTGGGATATTGATGGTCTCCAATTATTGTCTAAAACTGTCTATTTTCCTTTCAATGCTGTCAATATTTGGTTCTTATATTTTGTGATGTTTGCTTTATATATTTTGGGACTGTGTTGTTCAATGTATATGTTTATAATTGTTATGTCTTTCTGATGAGTTGATACTTTTATCAATACTAATATCCTTCTTGTTCTCTTATGATAGTTTTTTTTAAGTCTATTTTGTCTGTTATTAGTATACCAACCCACCTCTGTTTTCATTAATATTTGCACGGAATATCTTTTTTAATATTTTCACTTTCAACCTAACTGGATCTTTACATCAAAAGTGAAACTTTACAGAAAATATATCTTTGGATCGTAGCTTTTTTTAATCCATTTTGCAATATCTGACTCTTGATTGGAGAGTTGAATTCATTTACATATAAAATACTTATGAGGAAAAACTTCTGGTATTTTGCTATCTGTGTTTGGTATATTAGATCTTTGTTGTCACTTATATATTCCATCAGTGACTTAATATGTATTTAGTTATATTTTTTGTATTGAGCTATTTTGATTTGTTTCTCATTTCCTTTTGTGTATATTATTTAGATATTTTCTTTGCATTTACCATGTGGATTATATTTAACATCCTAAATTTTAAAGAATATAATTTAAATTGCTATGAACTTCACTTTAATAGCATACAAAAGCTCTAATCTTATATAACTCTGCCCTCCTTTATGTTACTGTTTTCACAAATGACATCTTCATGCATTTTGTCCTCTAAAACACAGATTTATTATTATTTTCATACACCTGCTAAATTAGGTAGAAAATAAAACAGAGTTACAAAGTAAAAATACAATAATGCCAGCTTTTATATCTCATTATGTTGTTACATTACAGAATATCTTAATTTCTCTGTAGAACTTTGACTTACTGTTTAATGCCCTTTCATTTCAACTCAAAAAAAAAAACCCATCTTGCATTTCTTTAGGGTAAGTTTAATGATAAAGTCCCTCGGCTTATGTTTATCTGTGAATGTCTTAAAATTTTCCTCATTTTCGAAGGGCAGTACACCAAACAAAGAATTCTTGTTTGAGGAGTTTTACTTTTTTCCCCAGCCTTTTATATATGTTATCTCACTGTTTTCTGGGTTCCATAGTTTCAGGAAAGGAACTTGCTGTTCTTATTGTGGACCCCTTGTAAGTGATGAGTCTCTTTCCTAGTGCAGATTTCAAAATTATCTATGTTGACTTCTAATAGTTTCATTACAACGTGCCTTGATGTGGGTCTCTTTAAATTTTTCTTATATACACATTTTTAACCTTCTTGGATTTGTAGACTCATGTATGACATTTTTAAATTTGAAAAGGTTTTGGCCTTTTCAAATTATTTTTGAAAAATTATTTATTCAAATTTTCTCTCTGTTCCTGTTTCTGTATTTCTCTCTCTCATCTATTTCTGGACCTTCCCCATTGTGTACAACTGGAAAACTCAATGGTGTTTCACAGGTGTCTCCATCCATTATTTCACTTTCTTTCTTTTTTACTTTCTGCTCCTCTGACAGGATAATTTCAATAATCCTATCATCAAGGCTGTTGATACTTTTTTCACCTGTTCCAATCTTATGTTGTACTCCACTAATGAAATTTTCAATTCAGATATTGTACTTTTCACATCCAGAATTTCTTTTGGTTCCTTTTTATAATTTCTATCTCTTTATCAATATATTCATTTTGTTGCTCTACCATTTGGCCTTTTTTTCAATACATTTTCTTTCGTTCTTTGAGCATATTTACCATAGTTGTTTTAAAGTCTCTGTCTAGCAAGTTGGATGTCTGGGATTCTTCCTCATGGATGGTTTCTATCAGTCTTCCCCCCGACCCTTTGAATGAGGAAATATTTCCATTTCTTGTTATGGCTATGATATTTTTTGTTGGAAAATCCACATTTTAATATTCTAGTATTGTAATTCTGAAAAAAAATTCCCTCCCCCTATGTTTGCTGTATTTTGAGTACTACAGATTTATTAACTTTTTCAAACTATTTTGAAAAGAGTGCCTTCTTTCTTTTCTGTGGACACTGAAGTCTCTGTTCCCTTAGCTCATGCTTTAAGAGAGTCTTCCTTGGATGTAAGAATTAAAGCACACACACACACACACACACAGAATAATAACAAAAAAACCCAAACAAATACTTGTCCTCTGTTTTTTTTTTTTACATTTCATTGATTTGACATAGAGAGAACACACGTAGGCAGTGTGGGAGGGAGAGGAGAAGCAGGCTCTCCACTGAGCAGGGATCCAGATTCTGGGCTTGATATCAGCACCCTGGGATCATGACCTGAGCCAAAGGCAACTGCTTAACCAACTGAGCCACCCAGGTGATCCACACTGGCTCAGGGCAGGGTTGGCAAGCTATAGTGATTGCTCTGGAGGTGGAAAGGAAGTTATATAAGCACCTGCAAGAGCTGAAGAGCTTGGCTTCTAAGAATAGTGAAAACGATATCTTAGATTTTGTGAAAAAGTTCTTGGGTAAACAGAAAAGGAACATAACAAACTGAGGATTTTGGAAGGGTTGGAGGGGAGGGATTGGGTGAGCCTGGTGGTGGGTATTAAGGAGGGCACGTATTGCATGGAGCACTGGGTGAGTGCATAAACAATGAATCTTAGAACACTGAAACAATAAAATTAAATTAAATATTAAAAAATCTCCATAAGATCAATAAACTAGTGCTCCAATGCGGGGGGGGGGGTAATCTGTAATACCAGCATAGCTATCAGGAGGAATTTTTCCACATTGGTTCAGGGTGGGGTTACTCTAACATTTATCTAGACTTCCAAAGAACAGAGGAATCAAGCTGATGTATCAGTTAAGGGTCTTGCAAGGTTGTTTCTGTGCATGTGTGTTGCCTGGGGCATTCACATGTCTTTCTAAATTCGTGTGTGTGTGTGTGTGTGTGTGTGTGTGTACACACTTTTGAATGTCCTAAAATTTTCCCCCCAGATCCCCACAGCTTTTCTTTCTTGGCTCTTGGTTTTTTATGCCCTGATCATCATCTTACCTGCCAGGGATATTTTGGTTATTTGTTCACTTGTAGCATTTCTGAGCAGTGTCTGCTACTCTCCAGCCTAAATTCTGAGTTAAGCATTCATAAATGAGCAAATTGTGTCAGTTCATCAGGAAGCTCCCAGAGCAGTTGCGGGGAGGGGGGATTTATACACACACACACACACACACACACACACACACACACATATGGCAAATAAGTGCACTCCGACTTCTCCAAAACCAGAAACCATAGTCCCACACTGGGAACATAGCTGCTGCTGTTTCAGGACTGCCACTGAAAACAGGTAGAGAGTAAGTCACGGTCAATTAAAAATGGCAAAAATCTTCCCTAGCACTTCCAAGTTACCTTGTTCATGATTCAGCATGTTTCTAGTTACTGTAAGTCTTTTACTGTTTTCCAAAGTTCCAGCAATGTTGGTTTGATAGTTTCTACTTTTTTTCTTCCATTTTGTCTATGGGAGAATGAGTTTGGAGCTGCCTACAATTTTGCAAATGTCAGTCCATTATTTCTTCATTTTAACTTCAAGCATAGCTTTTGACCTTGGAAGAAGAGGCCATACACATAAATGCAAAATATTAGCATACTTTAAAAAGTAGATATTTAAGGGGGACACTTTGGTGGCTCAGTCAGTTAAGTGTCTGCTTTCAGCTCAGCTTATGATCCAAGTGTCCTGGGAACGAGTCCCACAGGGGGCTCCTTGCTCAGGGAAGAGCCTCTTCTCCCTCTGCCTGCCACTCTCCCTGCTTGTGCTCTCTTTCTCTCATTCTGACAAACAAATAAGTAAAATCTTTTTTAAAAAGTAGATATTTAACATGAAACAAGTGATTACTAATAAGGAAGTCATGGTAGGGCTTTCCAGAGAGCAACTGAGCAGATATCATGTAGCAGAGACTATAAATCCTCTACATAATAAAAATCAAAGTCTTAATTTCTCTTGGGAATGTTGTTAGAGTGATACACATGTATATATATTTAAGTTTCAAAATTATTACTTTCAATCCAAGTAAGGGATTACACTTACTGGGCAAATCAGGCATGAGATGGTCTTGCTATGAAATTCTGCACAAATCTATGGACATTTTCTAAAATGCTTATAGTGTGAAAGCTTTAGATGTGATAAAGAAATAATCATGTACTTTGAATAACTGGGCTATTTAAACAAAATTTTTAAATGTTTAAATGAGTATTATTTATCTATAAATTTATATAGGTAGATATGAATGGGCTTAAATAAATATTATTCTTTTATTATAATTTACACCCGCACTGGTCAGGCAAAAGAGAAAAAGAGCTATTAATTAGTTGTATCTACCTGGATTACAACTAAATATCAGATGTATTTGCATTTTTATATTATATTTACTCATTATTTGTTGTATTTATAACATGTCAGTGAAAGCTTTTCCACTGTATGCTCTATACCAAACAAGTGAACATTAACCATTCTTTAAAGAGAACTTAAGAAAAAATGGAAAAATCAAACATATTCATAAAATACATGACTAAACTCCAAATTAATTCTAAAAGAGCAAATGGAACATTAATATGAGTGTGTTTCAGTGAATAAATTATTTCTCAGTAAAGGCATTTAAAAATAGATATGAAATCTAGTTCAAACAAA
This sequence comes from Mellivora capensis, assembly GCA_004024625.1. Taxonomy (NCBI): domain Eukaryota; kingdom Metazoa; phylum Chordata; class Mammalia; order Carnivora; family Mustelidae; genus Mellivora; species Mellivora capensis. Next base: position 38,527 of record PISX010014563.1, read on the forward strand.
TGCAGTATCAATATATTTATGATTTACTTTGTCAGAAGAAAATTTCCTGTTTAATGCAATAGTTTTTCTTTGTTAAGTAAATATGAAGCTTACTTAACTTCTACACTTAATCTGTTCTGATTCAGTTTTAATATATATTTACAAGTATAATTGTTTTTAATGTTTTTCCCCTAAGGGTAAATAAAAAATAATGCAATTCCAAAGAGAGGAAATTTGTTCTCCAAGCAAATTAATCTACTTATGTAATAAAATTAATAATACATTTTCCTTTGAAATACACAAATGGACTTATTTCCCAATTTCCCTTTTCTTAAATTATAAATGCTGCCTTCCACAAATATGAATACTGCAGCTAAGTAGAAAATTTTTTACTGCAAGTCTATAAAGCTTTTTATGGTTTGTCATTCTACATTTGTTTCTGGATGCAAGTTGATTAGTGTATAATAGATATTCCTATCTAACATATAGCTCACTGGATTAACACAACTGTCATGTACAAACTTTTCATTACTTGAATTCTATGTAAGATATATTAAGATTAATATGTAGATTGCAAATGGACATAACTATTTTTACATTATTTTAATTTTTTATGATGATTTTGATGTCATTGCAAATTGCCATTTATTCAGATAGCAATTAATTTGTCAAATATTTAAGCACACTATTATTCTTCCCAAGTGTAATATTACTGATCAGTATTGGAAATCACTAATAATAAACCAATAGAATTAAAGCACTGTGGTTTTCCTTTACGGTAGTTTGCTTTCAGTGGTAAGCAGAATTCTAGATGGCTCCCATGATCTTTTCCCCCAATGGGAGGGTTACTCGCATGATTATGCAACCTCGTGTAGCAACAAAAATTTTTTTTTAAGATTTTATTTATTTATTTGACAGAGGTCACAAGTAGGCAGAGAGGCAGGCAGGGAGAGAGGAAGGGAAGCTGGCTACCTGCTGAGCAGAAAGCCTGATGCGGGGCTGGATCCCAGGACCCTGGGATCATGACCTGAGCCAAAGGCAGATACTTTAACCCACTGAGCCACCCCGCTGCCCCGCAACAAAAATTTTGTAGATATAACTCAAGTTACTACTTAGTTGGCTTTAAGATTGGGAGATTGCCTGGGTAAGCCTAACTTAATTATATGTGCCCTTTCAAAGCAGTCTTCTTTATTCTTTGGCTGGGTGCAGCAGAGACTGAGAGAGTCAAGGAATGAGAGGAATTTAACAATATGGAACTCCTCTCTTGGTGAAATGGTGGAAGCCACAAGTCAAGGGCCTAAGAATGGCTTCTAGATGCTAAAAGCAGTCTTCAGCTGACAGCCTGGAAACAAACAGAAATTCAGTTCTCAAATCTAAAGAAATAAATTCTGCCAATGACAAGTATGACCTTGGAGAAAGATCTTGAACTGCAGATGAGCTTGCAACTAGATTCCACTTGGATTTAGTCCAAACAGAGAACACAAACACACCCTTTCCAACTTCTGATCTACAGACCATGAACTAGTAAATGAATGCTGTTTTAAGGCACTAACATTATTGTACTATGTTATTCACAATAATCTATAAGCCTTCAAAATATCCTTAATTTTACCAAAACTGATTGATAGAGCATTTAATATCCTACCATATTGCTTTCAAATATGTTTTTATATTTTTTAAAATTTAGTCTTTCAAAATTTTCCAGTAACTAAATGTCTCCTGCTATTATCAGTGGGAAGTCAAGTATTTCTTCCAGCAATCCCCAAGTTTTTAAGAAACCCTGAAGATTCCCTGTAAAGAGCCAGTTCCTCTGAAAGAGTCAGTTTTTCTTTTTGTACAATGGATAAAACAGTTTAAGAAATCAGACTCTATCAATAACTTTACTGTCACAATGGGTCACAGTTAAAGATTGTCTGTGTCTAATGTCATGCTCTGGCCAAAGCCATAATAGTTTTTCAGGCTGATACTCAATATTATGCTTTTGTTTTTATTTTTGACAATATATATCCATTTGCTTATTCATTCTCTCTCTCTCTCTTACACACACACACACACACACACACACACACACACGATGGTATGCCAGCCATCTGAGACCAGATAGGCTTGCCAATTTTGGTCACGCATTTTGCAGGAATTAGGTATATCCCATGAACACAAAGGGTATTTTGTTAATCACATATTAAAAGGCCAGATATCTCTGTGAAATCTCATTAGGAGCACCGATATCTTTTATTGCCATGAGACTAAAATCAGAGCTTCCTGGACCAGATTTCCTTAATTTCAAACAACATCATGAAAAGTGGGACAGATAGTCCAACTCCTTTGCCATACTCTGTTGCCATATCCTATCTAGAAGGAAATTACAAGTGTTACTCACAATCCAGGGGAGGGTATTAAACACTAACATCACCACTGAAGATCATCACTGCCTAAAACAATAAAAACAACAATAAACTTGGTAGGGGGGCACTTTTATTTTCAGTAGTTTTTAATTCTTCTTCCATATACTCACAAAATATTACAAAGCAATTATCAGAGCAGTTACATTTCTATTTGTAATGGATACTGCAGTGAACAAAGTGGATAAAATATCTGCACTCACCGGGTTTCTATTCTATTTGACAACATATAAGATAAACACATAGATGCTTGACTTGAAATCAGATAATAAAGAAAACTGTGAAGAAAACTGAAGCAGTCTAAGTGATTAGACAGTTACACGGGGTGATGTTGTTTGAGACAAGAAGGACTGGAAATACCTCTCTGGAGAGTAGTATTTCAGTATTGACTTGAAAGAAATGAGTGCATGGGCAGGTAGCCAAAGGCATTCCTGGTAGAGGCGAGCACGATGTCAGAGGCCACAGAGCAGAAGTGTAGTTTGGAAGAGTAGGAAGGCCAGAGAAGCTGGGCCAAAATGAACAAGGAGAAGAATTTAAGAGCTGATGCCAGAGATTCATTCAGGTATATGATCATGAAACCCATAGTGGGCTCTCATTTATTTTACCTTGTGTATACAGATGCCCTTGTGTGTGGAGGTGGGAGGGCGCCAGAGTATTGTTGAACAAAAGAGAACAGGCAATGATGTGTGTGTTTGGTATGAAATGGGCTCTGGCTGCCATATAAAAAAATAAAATAAAATAAAATTTGAGGAACAAGAAAAGAATTATAAAAAGCATTTTGGTGTCAACTGTAATAGTTCAAGCAAGGCATTATAGTAACGTTATCACAAAGACAAAAAGGACAAGTAGATTTAACGCTTTGAAGATCATTCACAAATCAATAGCCTAAAAATGTTGAAATTTCTAAGACATGAAAACTTTCTTCTGGCCTGTTATGTTCCTCTTTCCACATCTTTCCACATCTCTGCATTTTAGAATGCCACAAATTTTGTACTGTGGTTAATCTCCATAAAGACAATTTGCTTCCTTCCTCTGTCATAGGTCAGTCTGTAATCCTTTGCTGGATGGCTGACTGGTAACACAATTACAGTTAGTATAAATTTAGAAAATGGAGAATAAACCCAGTATGGAAAATATATCCATCAAGACTCAATAAAATAAAAAAATTTTAACATTACATCCTTTATGAAAGAATATAGAATAGAGAGTAAACCTTTGATACTTATAAAACCATAATGTATAATATCCACCAATAGAAAATGTCCTATTTTTATTATGTACTTTGCTTTGATTATTTTTTCTGTTAGACAAGGTTTTAAGTTCTTTACTTCTTTAGAGAGTTTGTAAATATTTGATGAGTTCTCATCAGGGAACTATTTTTAGTTTTAATATTGTTTTTACTTGATGGCCAACTAGTAAATCCAACTTTTCTCCTACAGTGAAACAATATAAATGCCATGAACCAACCAGTGGGATTTTGGCATAGGGACAACTTCTCTAGTTTCCAATAGAATTTTCCACCAGTATTGTTGAAGTAATAACTTTAGAAAACAGTCAACATTTTTGTGTGAAAATAGTTCTTATATAATTTGAGAATTTAATGGACTACTGAACAGTATGGGTTGGTTCTAAGGAAGCTCCCATACAATGCTCTGTCAATGAACCCGTTAAGCCCTTTAATATAAGGGAACATTTCTGAACAGGATGTTTCTGAAGGGAATGCCAGGACTACAATTTAGACAGCATAATAATTTGAACTCACAATGAATGAAATTCTCAACTGTACACATATGCCAATTGCTTATAATGATCCCTGGGCATTTTGAGGAGAGGTTACTGGAGCCTTTATTTGAGATTCTAACACCAGCAACCCCTAAGTGCTCCAGGCTCTGTATTACAGCAATTCCCCTACTTTTTACATATTTTTACTTCTATGGAAGGAAGCATTTTCCCCCCATACATTTAAATTTTGGTCCATATATACTTTTTTTTTTGGTAGAGAATGGTTTGAAATTTGTAAAATATGCAGTTATATAAAAAATGCATAGAATATATTTAAGCCACAAATTGCTTTATTAAATTCACCTGACTTTTCCCAGATAACATATTTAGTTATCTCCTTATTTTTCTAGATCCTTTGTGTTTAGATGAATACCTTATATTTCCTGTGTGAATAAAGACATGCTAATAGAGAGATAGATAGAACAGAATTGGTCCTAACATATATATATGTATATATAACTTATTTATTTATTTACATATAATTATTGTTTGAAGTTTTAAAGTTTTAAAACATAGATAGGGTTAAATATCTTGGTAAAGTATATATTTTATTTTGCATGTTAATTTTTCCCAATTCAGGAAAGGAAATATTAAGTGAACACATATGTTAATATCAAAACAATTAAATTTTCTATAATCTAAATTGAAGCTTGTGAAAAATTAGTCTAAATGTATATATTAATTTGTTTTATTTGAATAATCATATACATTGATACTGCATATATTTTTATTTTATAATTCAGAAGCTAAATTCTAAATTAACCTATGATTATCTCCTTTTACCAAGTATGATAATATCTATCCTGGAACAGGTATCTTTAGATTATTCATATTCAATATGACTTTTGGTATGGTTTAAATTAAAATCTCTTATCTTTCCATCTCCTTTCTATATGTTTGTTTTCTCTTTTTTCCCTGCTCTTTTCTGCCTTCTCTTGTGTTAACTGACCATTTTCTTGGGATTCCTCCTTGTTTCCTTCATTAACTTATTATGTATACATCTTGTTGTTGCTAATTCTTTTAATGGTTCCATAAGGTTTATAACAAACAATTTAATTAATCAATCTACCTTCATCTAATATTATACTACTTCACATGTAGTGTAAGGATATTACAACTTTATATTCACAATTCTTTCTTCCTATCCTTTGAGCTATTATTGTAATACTCTTTAAAATATGACATAAATGCATAATACAGTGTTGCATTTTGTCTAGTATTTTTGTTACAAGTGACAAAAAAAATTCATTGTACTATAATCTTTTCATTTCCAGGGCTATTGGTGTCATTTTATATGTTCAAACTGTGACATAGCATTTCTGACAGAAAGAATTTCTTTTATATTTTTTACAGAGTAGATATGTTGACAATTATTCTTGTAGTTTTGGTTATGTGTGAGAAAGTTGCTATCTCTCAAATGTTCAGGCCATAGCAGATTCTATTATAAATGATGCTACAGTGAACATTCTTGAACATGCCTCTACAGCATGTGTGATAACTTTCTCTAGTTTATGTCCCAAGGGGGGTTTCTGGGTCACAAGATATATATAACTTCAATTTTACTGATTACTTCTGAATTGCTAGGAGTTATATCTGTTTAAAAGGCACTAATTGTATTTCATGGCTCCTGTTGTCCCTATTCAACACTTGGAAGTATCAGAATTTAATTTGTATATGACATTTCTATCTATGAAGCATATAATATAAATGTATTTTGCCTTATTATACCCAACTTTATTCAGTAATATTTAAGGCTATATAGAAAATGACTTAATTACTGCTCAACGTTTTTGGAATCCTCTTAATATACATATTTTACAGAAAAATGCATCTAGATACTGGAGATTATGAAAAAATATGACATATTGAGGTATGAGTTCCATTATTGTGCATGAAATCCTACTATCCATTATATAAATAAAAAAAACTTGATAGAAGTTGTATAGTTTTCAAGAAACCAATTTCAATTTTGTACTTTATTAGTATGTCTCTTTTTCAGCAATTTATATCTTTCAAGTTCAAGGTTAAGTTTCCAGGGGGAAAAAGGTATTGGACTGACAATGCATATGTAGTGAGTTACAGCTGAAATATGCTACTATTAAATGTAATAAAAGTGTGTGGTAGAAGATAAATTATTTTTTCTAAATAGTGATAAAAAACTCACTTTTTCTCTACATAGAGGTAAAAAAACTTACTTTTGATGAATATATTATTAGAGGATAAAAATGGAAAAAAAATAGACATTGTTTACTTTTCTGGTTTTCAGTTCCTTTCAAAATATAGAATTTAATATAAAAATTTACCATTTATCAGGAGGTTATGACCTTCATAATCTCAACTCTTGAACTAACTGAAAAGCCAATAAAGAAAAATATTCTTCATGTTATCAGAACAAGAGTTGGATAGTTTTTATTAAATTGACTTGTGCTGATTTATATAAATTAGGTATTACTAAAGCATGAATAAAATGTCCATTTCATGTCCTTTTTCATTCTTTGAACATTGTTTAGAATAACTGTATTTGCAATAAGTACTAAAAATAATTGGAAGCTGTCATAAAATACTCAAATGAGGTATAATATATAGTATTAAGACAACAAAGGGTATTTGAACTTTTTAAACCAACCAATATTTAATTTAGGTGTTCTCAAGTTGACACTGACATTCTGACATACTTGATATATATTATTTTTAAAGTAAAACATTGCATAATTTTAAAATAAACTATAATAAAATGGTAATTCCTAGTCTCAGTCATATTTATTCCAATCTGACCTTCATTGTACTTCACTTCCACAGACCAAGACTCATATGTACAAAAACAAGTATAGAGTCAGTTTCTCTTCTTTTTAAATTCTCACAGATCCTAATTCCTTTTGAATAATGGAGCAAGAATCTTTCTTTAAATATCTGTAGAGCAATGTTAATCCATCACACATCTCTTGCCTCTATTTCCTTTTATCAGGAAGAAAAGCAAAATTTCAAAGGTAGACAAAAATATGGGAGACAATTATAAGCTCTGGCAAAATGCAAATTAATACTTCTATGGCCCAAGCACAATTTTTGAGTACCTACAAGTGAAGAGAAAGTAACTGGAAATATTTGCAGCAAATCTTTAGAAACAAATAAAAACAAACTTTGAAACATTAGCAAATTATATTTCAGTTAAAGAATAGAATGTGTTTTTGTAATACTGACTTAGCTTTGTATAGCAAAGTAGGGCCCCCGTAAATTGCTACTGATGAATCTATGTTTATTCCATTGAGATATTCTAGAACATCTAGGGAGCCTGGGAAGAGAGAGGCTTCAAATTTTACTTTAATTATTCAGACTAGACCTATTCTTTCAGACTCCAAATATGAAATAAAGTCTATCTTAAGGGTTGTTTTGTTTTGTTTTGTTTTAACAATTTCTCTTGTAACTAAAGAGATGTCCTTAACACTGTTGAGGTGCCAATACAAAAGTAAACAAAAGTAGTTCCTGAATTTCCAGAAGAATGGTTCCTGAATACCTGGAAGCAAATAGCAGCAACATAAACAGATAAAATAATCTGTGCCAAAAGGACTACAAAGGTATTTCAAGTTATGAATGTAATGTGTGAATATTGCATGTGTGTGTGTGTGCATGTGTCACACATTTTTATAATACGAAATTTGAAAAAGTGTATGTATACCAGGTAACATAGAAAGGGGTGCTTAAAAAGAAAGAAAAAATACAGGAGAAAAGGAAAATCCTAAAGGGTAATACAAGCATTCTATAAAGTAATACATCTCTTTTCTCACTTTCACTCTAGAAGTTTCCTCCCCAAGGAGAGTAAAGTGATTGGTACCATAATTAGAAAAATAAATCTTTGGTTACCTCTTTTTTCCCTAGAGTCCTGGTTCATATGTCAAGGAAAACCTGAACATATTGAGCTTTTCACCTCTATGAAGGTAAATATAAAATATATTATTATTTGATAAAGACTGAGGACAGAAAATTTTTTAAAAAAGTTGGCTTCTTTTTAGCCATTAAAACCCTGAGGGATATCTGTAAATGACACATGGGTTTGGAAATATTTGTGCACTACATCAAAGCCTGCAATATTGGAAGAGGTCAAGGACACACCATAAATTAGTTGACTAAGATCTTAAGTGAAATACAACATTTAAAGTCATTTAAGCTTTCTGAGAAAAAAAAATCCTTATATCATTATACGTGGCAAGGAACATTTACAGTTAGTTCTTATTTAAGTAATTAATCTAAGCCTTGATATTTACTATATTTATCCTTAAAATGTTATTTGGTAATAGGTAAGAACACTTCACATGAGACCTTAACAAGTTCTTGAGGCAGAACACATTATTGCTGACTATGGGTACAATGTTGCATAGCAGATCATTAGAGATTATTCATCTTGTTTAACTGAAATTGTATGTCCATTGATTAGTAATTCCTTATCCATCCACCCCTGTTCTCTGTCCCCTGGCAACCACCATGTCCCTTTGTTGTTCAATGAATTTGATTATGTATATTCCTCATACTTGGGGAATTATGCAGTATTTGTCCCCCTGTAACTGGTGTATTTTATTTAGTAAAATATTCTCAAGATTGGTCCATGTTGTTACACATTGTAGAATTTCCTTTTTCTTTTTGAGTCTGAACTGTATTACATTGTGTGTGTATGCCATATTTTCTTTATCCACTCATCCGTCAATGACCATTTAAGTATGTTCTACAATGTAACTATTATAAATAGTACTGCAATGAACATTGGGAGTGTTAATATATCTTTAAGTTCCTGTTTTCTTTCTTTCTTTTTTTTTTTTTTTTGATAAATACCCTGAAGTGGGATTTCTGGATCATGTGGTAGTTATACTTTTAATTTTTTTAAAGATTTAGTTATTTACTTATTTAACAGAGAGGTCACAAGAAGGCAGAGAGGCAAGCAGAGAGGGGGGCGGGGGGAAGCAGGCTCCCTCCTGAGTAGAGAGCCCAATGAGGGGCTCGATCCCAGGACCCTGAGATCATGACCAGAGCTAAAAGCAGAAGCTTTAACCCACTGAGTCACCCAGGCACCCCTATATAACTTCTTTAGAAGAATGTCCAAATACATGTTTTGAAGATATGTATATCCAGATCCTTAGCCCCTCTTTCAATCAGTTTATTTAGATTTTTTGATATTGAGTTATAAAAAAGTTGATATTGATTCTAATATGTCCTTTTGCTCCCAAAGGGGTAGTAGTAATAAGTTGCCAAATTAAATAATCTTGTATTAGTCTATTTTTAAAAGTGTAAATATATTTAAAAAAACTTTCTCTCAAAAGGTCAGCACTTTACATAATGCTAAAGCATGGGAAATTAAAAATAAATTGCTACTGAAATAAATTTTAATTATTAATATATTCACTTCATAGTAAATAAATACATGTTCTGTACATCTAAAGAATTCACATTGTTGAACATCTATATAGTTTATTGTCAACATGAAACCAAACAATTGAAACAGAGAACTACTTTCATCTCAATTTCCTCTCTTCAGTAACCTGTGTCTCATTCTTAAACTTTCTGCTCTTACTGTAACTACCATATTACACCCCAAATTATGCTGTAACACTTAAAGCAATAAATTGTTGTAATTTTCTCAATTATAAGCCATATTATGACATCTTCAAAGTAATAATACCTCAATTCTTTTGATATAGCTCCTCAGAATGGCAAAAATAATCATTGGATTTATAAATCTGTGTATAAAGCTCTTAATATGAATTTCCATGTTCTCTCTGAAATGATTCCACTATGTTCAATATTCATCATGACATGTGTCCACCAGTAATTAGTTTTGATAAAATATTTTAAATTAATTAATATTTTAATTGAAATTCTGCAGGTGGTCGGTGATAAGAATATGTCTCTACTATCATTTAAGTTTAAAAATGCAATACTTACATATTTTCCTGTGTGTCTTATTCCAGGTTTGAACTATGGAGGAGAGATTTCTTTAAATATGTCAATCTGTGTAGATAGAAGCATTGTAGGGTTGACAAGATTTTTTGAGGAGGCAAATTAAATTGGAAGAGTTAAAGCTATTATTTAAACAATTCAACAGAAAAGGGAACCCATCTATCATTTGGGACATGTTAGATGCTGAAATTACATAGATTTATTTAATTAATTAATTTATTTATTTATTTATTATCTTTACTGATCACATTTAGCTTATGATTCTTTTGCTTTATATCTAATTTGCCTATGTAAAATATCTCTACTGAAGAGAGAGTAATCACATCCTTTTCCTTCATTACCAAAATATGTTACCTATTATTTGTTGTTTAATATCTAGAAAGTTGCTTAGGACCAATTTCAAATGTTTCAACTCTGATGCAATTCCATATAAGATAGAAAACCTTGGAGTGTACTTATATGCCTGATGTTCTATTTTTAAGAGTATTTAGCTAACTTTCTTAATATAGATTTGACTCAAAATATGGTCTAAGGTGAAGCATGGAGGTTTTGCAGAACAGATTAGTATGTAATAGGCAAAATGAGCAAAATGACATGGACCCCATTAATTTCTTTTTGATAGAAGAGATTTAGAAATCATCAGCTGATTATAGAAAGAAATCCATATGTAATCATTAGCTTAAACATTCAACCGATACCTGAATTCAATTTGAAGTTTAAAAAAAATGTGAATCCAGGCAACATTTGTGCTTGTGTATGTAAACTCACTAGAAAAATGAACAGAAGCTTCATTTTAATAACAACTTTATTTAAAGGAAATGTCTTATTTATTTACTTATTAAATATTTTATTTTATTTATTTGACAGAAAGATCACAAGTAGGCAGAGAGAGAGGGGGAAGCAAACTCGCTGCTGAGCAGAAAGCCCGATGCGGGGCTCCATCCCAGGACCCTGAGATCATGACCTGAGCTGTTGGCAGAGGCTTAACCCACTGAGCCACCTAGGCACCCCAAGGAAATGTCTTTTTAAAGGAAAATGTATTTAAAGGAAAAAAATTGGCTTTAGGGATGTAGCACAACAACAAAAAGAAATTCCTCTAAAATTCAGAAAAATGAGGTCTTCATTCTATAAAATCGTTATTTCTAAACTACAAAAGTTATAAAAATAAAAGGTAAATACAAAAGTCACAGAATATATTCCTCCAAGCCAATGAGTAATTGGACAAATAGGCTGACAACTAGCTGTTTATAGTCAGAGAACACTTATTGTAAGTGAATTTTACTTACAACCAAAGACATTTCCCAAAATTTAAAGTATAGCGAATAGCAATTAGGTCATTAGATTTACTGAATTACTCTTAATATTCACTACATTTAGGTAAATGTCTTTGTGCAGTTTTATCATTTAATATGTATTATCTTTTTTTTTCTTTGCGTGATCTAATATTTATATTTTATTATTGAAAACTCTAACAAAGTTTCCAAAATAGCTGACCCAGAACTATGATTGCTGTATGATAATTAAAAAATATATATATTATTTGTATTTTAAGGTACCATAGACTAGTTCATTCATATTTTATTTGTGGATAAAATATATAAATAACACAGATAATACTTTTTTAATTTGTAAATTTTCATTATTTTTCAGTGATTATTGCTAAGTATAAGTACTTATAAGTTTAAATTTTTGGCCATTTTTATAATTCCCTCTCTGAGCCAACCTAATTTATCAACTAGCTTACTTGTCTGTTGTTTTTACTATCTAGAATTTTTAAGACCTTATTAGAAAATGGAAGGCACTTTTTTGCCAGTTGTTCTGCTCTTACCTTCATTTATGATCCTCTAAGTAAATGTTTCATATATCTGTTGCAAATAAATTAAGTGCCATTAAACAGCATGCAACTAGCTATATCAATTCAACAGACTATCCTAATTTTAAAAACAAGGCTAATATTTATGTACATAATTATTGCTTTAGGAATTTCATTTCATACTTATTTCCCTATCATTATAATTATGTTTCATATTATGTTATATTTGACAATAACATTAAAGTCACAAACTTTTTGACATTTTATAGAGTCAAACTGAATTTGAAATATTATCTTAGAAATCTATCCATAATACGTATTTCTGATAATACTTTTATATACATAACTTAATATTTAAAGACTCCTTCGCATTCATGATTTATTTACAAGAATCTGAAAGATTCTGATGACTTTGAATAATATGTTGGATTAATTTGAATTTCCGCTAAGTAAATCAAAGCCTTGTAAATATTTACATATGTAAATTGACCATAAAAGCTCTAAAAGCCAAAATAATAATCATGCTTTAAGAAAGCAGACGATACAAAGTAATTAGATTTTCACATAAAATTCTACAACTTTGTTATTGAGTGATTTTGCAATGTTTGGCTTACCTATCTCAAAAACGGTATTGACATTTATTCCACCCCTTCCATCCAGTTTATGTAAATATAAATTATGGTACTTTTTTCTTTTTAGAATGAGTGACATACAGAAGAATGTAGCAGCATACAGAACACCTAGTGTTTCTTTGTTTCATAAGAGTTGCTTCATGAATATTCACATTCTATAAAGTTGCCAGCCAGTCAATACATGAAAGCTTCCAGTGATGAAATGCTGTATACTGTATTGAGTTTGCCCTCTTCCATTTTGGTTTCTTATGGGTTATACAATTTTGGTTGCCCAAGATTTACTATAGTTATTTTATAGCCCACATTTTTAGACAGAAATCTACATAGTATGAAGTAGTCCATGTTAAAAATGTCAATTTAGAGCTTAAACGCCGCTTCTCTTCTCTACTACCACCAGTACTACTAATTACTACGACTGTGTCCTCATATCTGTCTCTACTCAAAGTAGAAAAGTATGCAGAAAATTTTCGTGTAGTTCAAAAAAGTTAAAGTAGAAAAACTATGTTGGCCACTCCTGTGAGGAATCCATTGCGATTTGGGCCTTCAAAACAATTATCCATGTCACTGAAGTGCTATTTGGCACGTTACTCAACTAGTGTGGGACCTGTATGTCCTAAAACACAGAATGCAGCTTTTAAAAATTGCCTTCCATCCAACTCAAGCACTGGATGGAAAAATACCAGCTGCATTTCTGTTTATGACTTTCTTCCCCCAAAGTATTTTTGATATGACATTTCAAGGCACATTTTCAGTGGATACCAACATTTTTTTTAATAAAAGGAAGAAAAGAAGGGCATATGTAGAACTTATTATTGGAAGAAGTGGGGTAATACTTCACATTTGATTCAAGTCCAATGACATGACAATTACTGCCTGCCCTAACAAGTATTGCTCATACAGTAGTTTGGCTCGATAATTTCAAAAAATCATTAATTAAATGAAACAAATGTGACAGAGCTCTACCATTGAAGTAATGTGACAAAGATTACCACCATACCAAAGCCATATACTCTGTCCAAATTATGTTTAGTAAATAATCCAATATTTAATTAACTTTATTTGTATGACTGCATATTTAAAATTGACTTTAACTTGGATCATGCAGCAGAATGCAACTCATCTTAAAAGTCCATGTATATTTTACATAAAGATTTGCATTCTATAAATTTTGCTTTAATTTTCTCATTAACACTCCTCATGACAATGTTTTTTGTGTTTATTTTTTTTTCAAAATTAATTCTGAAGTTTTATTTATTACCTATGGCTTGATTTTTATACCTAATTTTTATACCTAATTTTTTTTAAAATTTTTTTTATAAACAGTTTTTTCCCCCAGGGGTACATGTCTGTGAATCGCCAGGTTTACACACTTCACAGCACTAACCATAGCACATACCCTCCCCAATGTCCATTACCCCACCCACCTTTCCCGACCCCCTCCCCCCAGCAACCCTCAGTTTGTTTTGTGAGATTAAGAGTCACTTATGGTTTGTCTCCCTCCCAATCCCATCTTGTTT